>JAMPIV010000829.1:65000-112347 GCA_024509875.1 Oreohelix idahoensis | reverse complement strand
GGAATCCCACACGGATCAGTAATATCACCATCTATATTCACGATTATGGTCAACGACCTAGGCGACGAGTTTAAAGACTTAAAAAAACAACCTATCTCAGTTTGCAGATGATGCTGCAATATGGAGAACGGGATGAAATATCCCATTTCTCTATAAAACAGTACAAAAACAAATATATAAAGTATCCGACTGGATGCACAAATGGGAATTTAATCTAAACGTTAAAAAAACCGTAGGAATGATCTTCAGTAGAGGGCATGTAATTAAAAATAATATAATTGATATAAATATTAATGAGCAAAAAGTATGCACAGCAAAATCAACAAGATTTCTGGGTATGGTACTAGACCAGCAACTAAACTGGAACAAACACATAGACTTATTAGTGCAAAACAGTAGGGGACTTATTAACATGCTAAGATATATGAACGGAAGTGGTTGGGAAGCCTGCAATAAAACAATGCTAACCTTCTATAAATAATTTATTAGGGGAAAACTTGACTATGCCAGTGTTGTCTATGCATCAGCTGCCCCGAGCAATAAGAAAAAATTAGACACAGTCCAAAAGCAGGCACTGTCAATAATAGCAGGTGCCTCAAAGGGAACATCAGCAGAGGCATTAGAAGTAGCGCTAGGCATTATACCCCTGGAGCTAAGGAGAAAAGAACTGAGATTCAGCTACTGGGCAAGAGTGGCAAAAGATCCAACTCACCCAGCACAACAAACCTTTGATAGGGGTAACCAGTACATAGGCCAAATACAACTAAACCATAATAGATACCCGTCAGGGTGGAAAACAATGGATGAAGTGGATCAACACCCAAACCTATTTAATATGATAAACAGTAGTGCTCAGTATAAAGCAAAGATCCCACCATGGGAACTAAAAGAGCCAGAAACTGACTCCCACTTATCAAAAATCATAAGCAAATCTAACGACATAATGTCAGCAAAAAGTAAAGCACTAGAGTACATAGAACGGTATAAAAATAATAGCCTAACTATATATGCAGATGTGTCAAAAGATGAAGAAGGACAATTAGGAGCAGGAATAACAATACCAAAATTAAAAATTTATAACAGATACAAAGTAACAGGTAATACATCCATCTTTACAGCAGAATTAGTGGCAATCCTAAAAGCTTTAGAAATAGCTGCAGAAAACCCATAAAATAAAGTAACCATTCTTACAGATTCCCTTTCATCAGTACTAGCTATCAGAAAGAGAAATGAATGTAGCAGGCCAGATATTATAGAGGAAATACTACAGGTTAATACATATCTGCACATTATAGGATGCAGTGTAACACTAACATGGATACCATCACATGTGGGGATAGCAGGAAATGAGTTTGCAGAGAAAGAAGCCAAAGGGGGAGGAACTAGCTATAACAAAATTGAAGTAGGCTTAGGGAAGTTTGAAATTAAGAGCTTAATTGCTCAAGCAATTACTAAAGAGTGGATAACAGCATGGGACCAAAGTAAAAAAGCAAGACACTCATATAAAATCCCGAAAAAAGCCAAGCAAAAAATGTCAGATAAAAGATGAACTAAAAATACCAATTAATAAAAAATTGCTGAGGCTCAAGCTTGGAACTGGATATTTCATGATAGAGGAAACCACGTGCGAAGAGTGTCAAGAAACAAACACAATTAAACACTTTCTGGTGGACTGCAAAAATTATGACCTGCAGAGGCAAAACATTAAGACATACTGTATTAACCACAAGGTAGAAATGAGTGTAGAAAATATCATAGGCACTAAGACCCTATCAGAAATACAAATGTTAATAAAAAAACTTTATTACGAAAACAAAAGCTGACATACAAAAAATAAATAAATAAGGATCCGAGCCAGTAGTCTACATTGGTGAAAGACTCCCCCCAGATAAATACGGATTGACCAAATAACCCTCCAGTGAACAATACAAACATACCAGTTTAGACAATATCGTATTTTGGATAATAAAACCACATTGAACTATAACTACAAAAGTAAAACAAAAACCCTACTAGAGATAATACAGTATACAATAAATACAAACAAAAGCATGTTACAATGAATGAAATGCGTCCTGATGTAACCAACAGATCCATGTATATGGTAGATGGTTGAAAGGGGCGTGCTACAAAGAAAAGTAGCAAACCCCTTTAAAAAAAAACAAAAATAACTATTACACTAGGTTGGTTCCTTTTAAAATGTCATCTCCACGCAAATAATAGACCAGGAGATCGGCAACTGGTCGATCGCGCTGTTGCAAAGGTAAAGTAGTCTCATATCAGATACTGTCTTACCGGAGTGATGTATAGAGAGGTCACAATACTAGGTCCAGGTTTATGAGGTTGGTTGACCAGGTATCTTCCTTGCTGCCTTTGCCTTCCCTATCTCAAGTTCAGAATAAGATACCCATTTACAGCTTGGTAGAGTGGAGCGTGAAGCTATTAGGTTTTGATCCTGGAGCACGGTAACTTTGCCACGAGAGGCAAGGGCACTAACCACTCTGCCAATCGGACGCTCGTCCCAGCAGTAATAAAGGACATATTCTTATTCTTATTCTTCGTTCGTCCTGAAAAGGACGATGGTTGCGTTGTATCCGTTTACAGCGAAGCTGCGAAATTTGTGCCTTTCGGCCGACACATCCGACTTCAGCACTGCAATTTTGGGACCGGGTTAGCCTTCCCTCTTCGATCCCTACTCACTCAGCCAGACAGCAGTGATACAGCCTGTTTCCAGGACCACCACTTGGAGGTGGAGTAGGGTCTTGGTCAGCTCTGGTTCGCTGACCTTGACGCAAGCAGTCTAGCTATGGTCGTTAACTGCATTTCTCATACACACGAAGAACGGAGGGAAATTAGACAAAAACAGTGAGTGTATTTTGAGTTACCAGAACTCGTGTTTTCATCTCCACTTTGCCGCACGAGGGGAGTTAATGGTGAACACAGAATAGGAGATACATTTATATTTGAACATTTACCTGCACAGCTCCAATAGTTCCTATTTAAAAAAAAACGTTTCACTAGCTTTGCCCTCAAACAAATGTAATTATCTGATTAACCGTCCAACGTATTAATGCCATTTTTTGCGTACGATGTTATATTGGGTTAGACCCAACAAATATATACTTTATATCTGTGCATCTTGTCTAGTTCCCATAAACGAATGAAATCCTTTGATCTTTGTCGGCATACTAATTATTGTGTATCGAGAAAAGAAATTTTACCACTTCATGCACAGATTCTGTGAATTGATTAGGCATAGGCGTGTCTACTATTACAATAATGTGGCCATCACGTTTGCATATGAATACCTGTTGAAGATGATTTCTTAAATGATCTGCATGCGAGATACTCGTGACATTGTTTGTCATTGACATTTAATGCGCTACCAAACTGGACCTTCCTTGATCTAATTATTTCAATGGCTATCACCTCTTTGCGGTTCATAAATATCATAATGGAACGTTGCTCCTCTAATGTGCTTGTAAATAACGGTAAGGTCATCTTTAAAGAAATTAAACTTCATCCGAATCATAATCAGATGTCTCTGAGAAATTGATAATCAATCTCGGCTGAATGAAGGACAAACCATTATTCTTCCAATATTCCACTTCTTCTTGTAACACATGGTTCTCACATTTCTTCCAATAATCCCTGGCTATATTGGAGATGGCGGCTTTTATAAGTATTTCAACATCTTTTAATTTGAACGTTCTATTTTCTGTTGCTACCTGTTCCTTAATTTTAGCCCATACTAATTCTATTGGGTTTAAGTGAGAATGGTAAGGAGGCAATCTTAAACATCTGTGACCATGTTCATGGATTGCCTTGTCTATGTGAAATATTTTTGTACGCTGTGTCTTTTTTTACAATTCCAAGTAATTCAGGCTTCAGGGACATTTCGTTGAATGGAATGTTGTTTATGGTCAGCCAAATCTTTATTACATCTTTAGTACTTGATGAATTAGGAACTTTATCTTCTGGTGCCACAACGTTGTGATATGAAGCATTGTCCATTATCAAACACGACGGTCTATCCAAGGAAGGAAGTACATGATTCACAATCCAATCTTGAAATATCTTGCCATTCATCTCTGTATGGTAATCCCTAATAACTGTGGATTTTGAAACAAATATGAGTTCAGTATTATTTAGAAGCCCATGATGGCTGCTTCCTGGATGTGCAATTATTAGGCGCTGTCCTTTGCTGCTTGGTTCTAGTCTCTTAGTTGTCCCATCAGATGATTGCCATTCTCGTTCATTACTGTGGTGCGCATTGATCCAAGTTTCATCTAAATACACAAAATCATAACAATCTCTTCTCATTTCTCTGATCTCGCGTAAATATTTGCTTCTCATTGCAACTATATGAGGCTTCTCACAAACAAGGTTTCTACCACCAAAATATTTTCTAAAAGTGAATCCCAAACTCCTAATAGTCCTCCATAGCGTAGATTTGGAAATATCAATGTCATTATTCTTTCTTAACCAAATTTTCAATTTCCTTAAAGTCACTGCCTCATTATTGTGAAACATATTGCAAATTTCTCTCCGGATCAATTCTCTGTCACAATATCCACCACTCTTGGCCTAATTTTCGTGTGTAAAACACTAGAATTAGAAATTTCAGATGTCGCTATCCAGCGGTGCAATGATCGTTTGATTATCCCCAAGGCATGAATAGTCTTCTTTTGTGGGTTTGAAATAGAATGATATCGATTTCCAGTTTTTGCCACACTTAAAAATCCTATTTGTGATTAGCTTCATTGTACTCGAAAGTTAACCACACAATACTAAACGCCACTGATCCTGTGTGAGTAGCACCGGATATAAACTGTTTTGTGTTCAAGAAGTGCAATTTACGCAATTTCACGCTAAAATCATGCCAATTGTTTAATAAATATGAAATTAATATGAAACAAATATAAAGGTATGTTATCAGGCACTCGCAGGAAATAAAGAGTGCCTGATAACATACCTTTATATTTGTTTCATATTAATTTCATATTTATTTACTGTTTACAGGCCTCAGGTTTCCCTCCCTTATTTGTAATAAATGTTTGTACAATACCAAACCTACCCACTATCCTGTTCTCACTGTTCTAGTCTACTATCATTTACTGGACACAGTATTAAGGTCCTAAGGGTCTTGTTGGATTCGGCCTATACTGCTTGATAGAAATACAACAGAAGTGATTGCGTCATTAATAGGCTGAACTGCCCATGGAGGACTTCTGGTGTCGTGTATTGTGGTTCGCACTATTGACCTGCCATTGAAACATCATTTTTTGATGATGCGTAGATGGCAGAGCGGATAGTGTGATTCGCTTGCATGGCAGGCGGGGTTGTCGCACGGAAGGTCCAGTGTTCAAATCCTGGGTAAGCCACTCATGTCTGTTGTTTTTCTGTTGTCTGGTGTTCTACTTCTTTATTTCCTGCGAGTGCCTGATAACATACCTTTATATTTGTTTCATATTAATTTCATATTTATTTACTGTTTACAGGCCTCAGGTTTCCCTCCCTTATTTGTAACAATTGTTTAATAAACCAATTGTGTGCAAATGATGTCGTATAATTTACTGTAGACATTTCAAAATGTGTGTGTGTGATGTGCGTTGGCAAGTAGACTTTTGATATTATATCGCAAAGAAACGAAAATTGAAACCAATGGCCGCATTTTAATGAAAAATTTAATTCATAGGGTCTATACCATTTCAAATTCACACACAAAATTTCACTTATATGCGTTATATATTCGCTGAGATATAGCATTTTGAAGTTGGGCAAAGCTACTGAAACGTGCTATAGCGGTCTCTGAATAGGCTTATTGTTCCATCATGCTTGTCGTAGAAGGTGACTAATGTTTGTTGTACATGGAGTTTCCAACTTCATCTTGTAAAACGAATTGCTACAAAAACCTACTTGGTCCATGGTTCGATCCCCAGTTGATGGGAGATTTTTTAGACCGCAAACGGCTCCGAGGTCTAAAAAAGACTCATGAATTGGGTATCCGAGCAACACTGACCCAGAGTCCGCTGGGAGGACAACATTAGACAATCTTTGAAGGACCGAGGACTAGAATGGAACCAGGCCAGGAGGAAGACAGCCGATAGAATAGTATGGCGCTCTCTCTTACAAACCTCTACACCTCACGGTAGAAGAGGAACCACTAAGTAAGTAAGTAAGCAACACTGGGAAGGTTAAAGGCGGCTGGCGTGATGCTGACCACATCACCCTCTAGTGTACCGCTGGTCAAGAAAATATAGGCCTAACACCATATCTCCAATATGCCTCAATGGGCGTGTAATGGGATCCCCCTTTTTTTTTTAAAACCACTCCTGGTGGAGCATGTATGTGCTTTGACACAGGTTTCATGCAAAAAAGGACCGGCTATTGTTGTGTCTCCATGATCTATAAGGGGTGACAACTGAAATGATGATGATAACAGTGGCCTCAGTATAACCAACAGCCTGACCAAAACGAGGCCTAAATCGTGGACAGGATGTTCTTATACTTTGTTCACTTAGTTCAGTGTAGATCTTCATCCATTTATGCGCAAAGAATTGTTTGAAGTTGAAGTTACTTCCCTTTTGCGAAGATTTCTCATCGCTAGGTGTCAAACGATGATTCATGATTATTAATTATCTTCTTTTCTCTCTCTCCGTTTAGCGTATGGGGCCACACCTTCGGCTGGGATCCTTGAAGGAAACATGCCTCAAAGTACTTGCTCCTGCACCTTAGCTTCTGAAGCGACTTATTTTAAATAACGAGATTGCCAGCCACCTATTTGTCACCGTTTACGACATAGCTGTGGGAAGTGTAGCCCTATACGCTCTTTGTCTCTTTACATTACAACTGGAACCACACACGTGACTTGATTTATTGCTGCAACTGTGTAGTTCGGGGGGTCTCTGAAGAGCGAATACGTCTACAGCACCATGGTGCATGTCGTACAAGGCTACTAATATGAGAATGTGCTTGGATCTGGCAACTTCATCATTTAAGACTAATTTCCACAAAAAGCCATAGCTGTAAGAGCATTTTAATGCTTGGGGCAGTCCTACTGCAAGGGGACCCAGCTACAGTTTTGGCTATGTGCTCTGTAAGGAACGCACAAAAAATGATGACGATGATTTATGACAACACACAATTTTTTAAAACTCTTGTCTTATAATCATGTTTCTTAATTAAGAGCTGTTCTGGAACAGTAGGTGTTATGAGAAGATGGTTAAAGGGGAATAAACGAGATAATTAGTAACACACGTCAGAGCTGATAACCTCGCTTCTTAAGAACTGTTCAAGAACCTTAGGTCTTATGAGAAGCTCGTCAAGAGGTGAAAAAACGAGATAATTAGCAGTACAGGTCAGAACTGATTACTTCAAAATAGATATTATTTATACATCATCTCAATCAACTGTACATAATAGAAACAGTAGCAGCAACAATACAAACGACATTATGATAAAATAACTCATTAATGACAAAACAACGACTAATTTCATTAACAGCTACAAATTAATTGCTACAAAGCTACAAAACAAAACATGATAAATTAACGCAGTAACGCACTGACACATGTTATAAACAATATTAATATAGTTTATTACAGTATACATATAAAAAGTACGGTTAGAAGCTCTTAAGTTGCCACAAGTGACATGTCATGTTAAATTATCCCAAAAATATTTAAAGCACACTTAAACAATATAATTACAGCACAGCTTTGATGATTTTAGTATATACAAAGTATTATTACATCGATATGAGAGAGTTCATCTATACTAGGATTTAGCTTTATGAGGTAGGATGAACAGTTTCCTTACGTGTCGCTCAAGCTCATATGCGCATTCACATAACGTTTATGTCACCTTCACATAATTCACTCACTCATTCATTACTCTTCAGCTTTCCACTGAGCATTTGCACCCCCCTTCCCCCCAGTAGCTCATTCCAAGTCTTCCTGTCACGTGCCATCATCTCAAGGTCTTTCCATATCTTTGTCATCATTTTCATTTCTGTCCTCAATTCTCTTTGTTTTTAGGTCAACCTCTTGTACTTTTACCCTGGTGATTCCAGAACAAGGACTGCCTGACAATGGTACAAGTAGATTTCCTCAAAATGTGTTCTATCCATCGCCAGCGTCTTTCTTCTCATTTCTTGTTTCACAAGTACTTGTCTGGTTCTTGTCATCAGTTCAACATTGGTAACAGTGTTGCCATTTAAATCTTTTTATTGCCCGTAAGCATCCATTTAAAATAGTCTATATGTTGTCCGAGCATTCCATACGTTATATCATTATTCAATAACATAGGGCCTTAGAGATAGGTCACTGAATAGAAAACGAGGCCTGAGAGACAGTTGTCAGTAGGGCGTGGGCCCTCAGCGACAGTTCAAGGAGTAGAGCATGGGGCCTTAGAGATAGGTTAGTGAATAGGGCGAGGGACCTCAGAGATAGGTCAGTAAATAGTGCGTGGTACTTTTAAGGTAGTTAATATTGTGTGGGGCCTAAGAGACAGGTCAGTGAATATATCGTGGGGCCTCATAGATAGGTCATTGAATAAGTAGTGAAACGTCAGAGATAGGTCCGTGAATAAGGAGTGAGACTTCAGAAATTGATAGTAAGAAAATGAGGAGGATTGAAGTAAGGCTATTATTTTTCTTCGTCGTCGTTCACTCTCAAATAACAACATCTATCTCTCCTATAAAGCTGGCAGCCCGTCTCAGGCTTCTCTCGTCACCATACAGTTTCTCCCTTAACTGGTTTGGGGAAGGTCATGCGGCCACCCTGCTTTTCTCATAGGGCCGACAGTATTGGAGTACATGTTGTACTATTTGTTTTTCCTCCCCACATGGACACATATCAGTCTCTCTGATTTTAAGTTTGTTGTACAGATGGTCTTTGAGTGGTTGGTTCTTAGTCTAAAGTATCACTTGATCTCGTCTTGGTAATGTGATAGTATGGTTGTGAAGTAAGGCTATGATAAAACAGTGGCATGAAAAAAATAGTGTATGTCTTAGTAGGACAACTGACAAAGAAACTTTACTATCATAAGGTCTTCTTCGGGGACAAAAATACAATAACAATAGTGAAAAGTAAGTAAGAACTAGTTTGAACTCATACAAATATAATTAAAGATAAGAAGCAAATGAATCTGCAAAGAGAATCGCTATTATCACACTGGTAAATCCAAATTGCTTCTATTCACCGCTGCCTCATGGATAAAATCATTTTCACTTCTAGAGAGCGGGATCCGCGCTGGTGTAGTGATTACCAAACTGCGCTGGCGACCGGGTGACCCAGGCGCATTCTTCTATCACAAGTTCCATTATCTCAGTCTTCTGTTTTAAGGATACATTACGTCTCTAATTTAGTGCTAGATGACGGCTTTGGGCTGGTAATGTGAGCACTTTCATTGAGCATTTATTCAAGATCTTCACATTACCCTTTCACCAGCGTCCTTAGGGAGAGATTCGAAACTAAGACATAACGAAGTTCAGACAGTAGTTCTCTAGGGATTTATGTATTTTCCTTCTTCACAAACTGTAAGTGACGCGTACTAGTTCCAAGTAAATGTTCCAGGGATTTTCTGCGAATAGCAGCCAAATAGTGTCTCAATCAAATCTCAGCTGAAAGTGTCTCTGTGATTTCGTCGCAAGATTTTCTAATGCGTAAGATTCACGATTCCTTAGCCTGCCACATTGTCTGCTTGGGTTGTTAACAACACAATATAAACAGACTAAAACAATATGGTTTATCAATAACCTGCTTGCACTTGTGACGATACGGTTGAGCGATCTCACGTCCACTCCGGAAGGATCACTTTTTTTTTCTTCATTTTTCTCTTCCTCTCACTCATCGCTGTTATTTTGCATATTTTTTGCCCTTTCATTCATTATTTTGCTCTCTACGTTAGATCAGTAGGGTGAAGTCTCTAACACTCCACACCCATACGGAAGTATCGGCCATGGGACTATCTTTAATTTTCACATGTTTGCTTTGAGTCGATCGCAGACAGAACTGTAATAACGCCATGTAATTTGACCGATCAGCGGCTGATAAGTTTTCGCTTCATTCGTCTCGCCACATTTGATAGAGACGGTCATCTCTATTTATCCCTTTGAACGTGACGGTCCAGGTGGCTAGCGACTATCCTTATGTTTGCACAAGACGGGAGATAATGAGGTAATCGCTTCCGATGTATGGAAAGATTTGCAGGCGATGGAAACTTAAAGAGGCCATAACTTTAATTAACAAGACTGGAATCCTAGGAATTTGATCACAAGTCAAAGAGGAATTTAACAAAAGTTTTTCCAGGCCCAGGTGATTTCACAGAACATCAGCCGCCAGAGGAATTAACTCTAATTTCCCAGACCAAGTCGTAGAGGAATTAAACGAAAGTTTTCCCAGGCCAGGATTTCGCAGAATACCCGCCATCAGAGGAATTAACTCTAATTTCTAGACCTACGTGATTTCGAAGCATCTAATACAGAGCTGTGTCCAGTCTAAATCTGTGCAAGGAGATTGTGTATTCCAAAAATGTTGGGGTACGTGTAAACAATTTATTTACTAATGTAAATTTTACAGCTTTCTTGCTAAGTGGTTATATATGAGGCTGGCAACCTCAACATATGAAAATAATATATGCATGAACCACTACTGCAAGATCTGGTGATTGTTTCTGACTAGTCGTGCGGAAACCCCACAGCAGAGGTGACCCAGGACTCCGACTGGAGCAGTAATGAGTGATGATTACATCATGTGTGCCTCAAGTGTAGCATATCATATTTGAGATGTATGTAACTCGTTAATGTTAGTTCAGACACAAATCATATTCTCACTGTCCAGACACATTTTTACCCGTTAATCCTCATAGTAATAATGGTGAATTTTAACCATCTTCTCGGAGTTACGTTGAGCGTGCTCGAGAATTAAATTCTTCTTAGAGTTTAACATTGGTGGGCGGACAACGAGAACGTGAGCCTGTTTGAGTGCTCTAAACAAATGTACTTAGCAGAAGACATTTGTTTTTCTATTTTTCTAAAGTTCGTAGTTACAAGCCATCAGACGATTTGTGAAATTCACGCCGTTATTGTGAGGGAAAAGCATCCACCTTAACCGCCCACAGTGGAAGAGAGTGTGGAGAAGGCTTCCGTCTTCACATAATTTATGAACCACAGCTGCAGGATTCATCTGGAGTTAATTTTGTTTTGTCACAGGCAACAGCAAAACACGGACATTGATAAAACCCTCTATTTGTCTGTGTGAAGAGAAAATTTTATTCCAGTATAAGATTCCCCAGCATTTTATTTATTTTAAACTATTAATACTAACTGAATATTAAATTTGTTGTATGTTATTTTAAACTAAACAAATAATTGTTTATTCAGTCATTAGAAGTATGAAAGCAAACGTATGAGCATATTTGGCCTATATTTTCTTGACCATCGGTACACTAAGGATGATGTAGTCAGCTTCACGCCGGCCGCCTTAACATTCCCAGAGTTGCTCTGGTACCAAATTGGGGCTGGGTCGACCTAGGAGCCGTTTGCGGTCTAAAAAGTCCCACCTCATCTGGGGATCGAACCATAGACCACTGAGCTAGGAAGCCAGTGCACTAACCATAATGCTACCGCGGCTCCCTATATATATATATATATATATATATATATATATATATATATATATATATATATATATATATATATATATATATATATATATATATATATACTTAGTCGTTCCCGTTCTACCGTGAGGTGTAGAGGTTTGGAAGAGAGAGCGCCAGACTATTCTATCAGCTGTCTTCTTCCTGGCCTGGTTCCATTCTAGTCCTCGGTCCTTCAAAGATTGTCTAATGTTGTCCTCCCAGCGGACTCTGGGTCGTCCTGGAGGTCTGGATCCCTGGCTCTTTGTTTCCCATGCTTGTCGTGGTAGCCGATCTTCTCCCATTCTGCAGACATGGCCAAACCATCTTAGTTGGGACTGTTCTATTGGGTCTGCAGCGGATGGGATTTTAGGCCTTGACGGATCGTCTGGTTGCGGACCATGTCTCTTCTTGTTACTTCAACCACTTTCCTCAGATACCTCATTTCTGAGGTTTGGATCTGGCTTTTGTGGGTTGTAGTCATTGCCCACGACTCGCATCCATATGTCAAGACTGGGACATAGGTGGAGCGGTGTACAGCCATCTTCGTTTTCTTACCAACCTCTTTCTTGCTGAGGAATCCACGATTTATGGCCTGAAAAAGTCTCCCAGCCGCTGCTTTTCGAGTGGCCAACTCTTCTTTGATGCCTCCCTTTCGGTCTATAATAGCTCCGAGATATTTAAAGTGGTCGACCTGCTCCAGGACCTGTTCTCCCAACTTAATCTGATGTTTTCTTTCTTCTCGTGATATCACCATGGATTTTGTTTTAGAGCTGCTTATGACCATCCCTTTCTTCTCCAGCTCTTCCTTCCAGAATTGCAGGTTGGATTGGAGATGTGCCTCTGATTTAGCAATCAGGGCAACATCATCAGCAAATGCCAGCTCCAAAATATAGACCTGTCTCATCTTCCAGTACCCCAATGAATACTTTCTTGTTCTCTCCTTACATGCCTTGATGACATCGTCCATAAGGAGTATGAAGAGGTAAGGTGATAGGATATCACCTTGTCTTACACCAGTGGTAGTCCTGAACTCTTCTGACTTATGGTTTGCTGTCCTCACATAATTTCTGCAAGACTTGTAGAAGCTCTGTATAGCATGAATCAGAGGTGCTGGAATATTCTTCCTTGCCAAACAGTCCCAAAGTTTGCTCCAGGGGACCCTGTCAAACGCCTTTTCCAGATCTATGAAACAAAGATGGATCTCACTCTTATACTCAAGGGCCTTTTCACTCAGCTGTCTGAGTGTGAAGATTAGGTCTTGAGTACTTCGGTTTGCTCGGAATCCGCACTGGACCTCATCCAATTGTGGCTCAGCTAGGCGTCGGAGTCTCTGCTCTAGGATTCTAGAGTAGATTTTACCAGGGACACTGAGAAGGGATATGCCTCTATGGTTTCCACATTGTCGATTGTCACCCTTTTTGAAAATTGGTGTTATGATGGCAATCTCCCAATCCTTTGGTATGGTCTTGTTGCACCATGCTGCCTGTAGGACCTTTAGAGTAATAGGTCGCCTGATGCTCCCATGTACTTAACCATTTCTGGTGTTATACCATCATGCCCTGCTGCTTTGCCCATCTTGATTTTCTTTAGTGCTGCCCTCAGTTCTTCCATCTTTATGTCATCTTCACCATCATTGGTTTTCTCTTCTGTGCTTGTGGTTATCATTTCTGATGCTTCACCATGCTCACCATCCAGGAGTTCTGAGAAATATTCTTTCCATCTTTCCATTACTTCCTTCGGGGCAGTAAGCAATTTGCCTTGCTTGTCCTTTATAAATTTGAGAGGGCATTGTTTTTCCTTCCTCATGTTCTTTAGGGTCTTATAGAACAATTTCTGGTTTTCTTGCGCATCCTTTTCTAGCTTTTCTCCAAATTCTTCCCAGGACTTCTGTTTTGCTGCTAGCACCTTGTTCTTTGCTTCTGTTCTGAGTGTCACATATTCTCTATATTTTTCCATTTGTCCTGCTGTGTTTATAGCTCCTAAGTATTGTTTCCATGCCATTTTCTTCTCTCTTATTTTCTCTTTGACTTCCTCTGTCCACCAAGGTGTCCTCTTTCTCTGGTTCCCAAGTCGGACTTCACCGCATGCTTCTGCAGCAGCTGTCTTTATGATATCCTTGAATTTATTCCAGAGGGTTTCCAAGTCATCAGGTCGTTCTTCTGTGTTGCTCACTGCTGTAGCAATAAGCCCCTGATATCTGGTCTTAATTTCTGGCTCTCTCAGCTTGTAGGTCCTAATGCTCATTTCTCCTGCTGGTTTACTTGGTTTCTTGCGTGATGTTGGGCAGTTCCTAGGCTGAGCAACTCTTTCAGTTGTTCGTTTGATTGTTAGCAGGTAGTGATCACTTCCAATCTCTGGCCCCCTCCAGACTCTTGGATCTCGGACATATCTGAATGAGCTTCTCCGAACAATGGCATAGTCGATCACTGACTTCTCATTCTTGGTTGGTTCACATCTAATGTACGCATGTATGCGCTTATGGGGGAACTTTGTGTTTGTAATGATCAGATTCTGCTCACTGCAGAATCTAAGGAGTCGCTTTCCATTGTCATTGAGAGTATCTTCTCCATATCTTCCGATAACTCCACCCCATCTAGCATGGTCATTTCCATCTCTGGCATTAAAATCTCCGAGCATGATAACTTCATCTAGGCAGTCATCCACTGTCCTTTGAAGCAGCTCGAAGAATTCCTCCTTGACCTCTGCTCTCTCATCCTCATTTGGCCCATACACTATGACCAGGTTGACTATGGTTTCTCCTTCTTTTAGTTTTACAACCATAATGCGCTCCGAGACAAAGCTCCATCCCTTGATACTATCTTTTTGATTTTGGGCCACAATGCAACCCACGCCCCCTTTAGCTCTTTCAGATATGGGTACACCACTGTAGAGCAACGTGTTGCCATCGAGATCCATGACTCCTTGTCCTTTTTTCTTCGTTTCCGTTATAGCCAGGATTTCTAGTTTTGCTTTCCTCATCTCTTCCACCAGCTCCTCTTCCTTCCCATTTATACTTCTTGTGTTCCAAGTTCCATAAGTCGTAGTCCGTAGTCCGTTCCAGTTCGTCGCCTTTAGAATCAGTCCGGTTTTCTCTCTTGTATTGCTTGTTTGAGGTCTAAAAAGTCCCACCTCATCTGGGGATCGAACCATAGACCACTGAGCTAGGAAGCCAGTGCACTAACCATAATGCTACCGCGGCTCCCTATATATATATATATATTCATTCATAACCCTCCACTCCCAAAGGAGCATAGGCCTTCAACAAACACATGCCAAGTCCTCCTGTCACGTGCCATCATCTCAAGTTTTTTCCATGTTCTCCTCATCATTTTCACCTCTGTTTCCAACTCTCTTCTCCATGTACTTCTTGGTCTTCCTCTGCCTCTCTTGCCCTGGGGGTTCCAGAACAAGGACTGCCTTGTAATGCTATCAACAGGTTTCCTCAGTGTGTGTCCTATCCATCGCCATCGTGTTCTTCTCATTTCTTGTTCCACTGGCACTTGTCTAGTTCTTGTCATCAGTTCCACATTGGTAACCTTGTCATACCATTTTAATCCCTCTATTCTACGCAAGCACCCATTTATGAAAGTCTGTAGCTTTTTGGTTGTTGTCTTTGTTGTTCTCCATGTCTCTGAGCCATACAATAGGACTGACTTCACATTTGAGTTGAAGATTCTTATTTTCGTGTTGGATCCTATTTCTCTTGATCTCCATATATATATATATATATATATATATATATATATATATATATATATATATATATATATATATATATATATATATATATATATATATATATATATATATATATATATATATATATATATAACAAGGCATTCTTTGGATTATACCAACTGGGGGCATAACGGGCTAGAACCATTGCTTAAACCCTTCACAAAAGGCGACGGACCTGATAATAAGTTAACAAATTGCTCAGCCCTAAGCAGCTTTTGTTCTTGACTTCTAGGAAAATCTTGTTAACACTCCCCTAAGGTAGAAGCGACATTCTCCTTTTATCTACATCTCTGCCAAGAGTACTCTTGCGCGAAGATAGATACCTTGGACAACCTACTTTAGATACGCTTGCGCTTGGGCCATAAGTGGACCACTACTGCAAAGCAAAATCCTATTCTTGTATCATGTTTTGCGGTCAGGACGTCCGTTTTCATGTCAGTGGCTTCCTTTCGGCTTTCACCACTGACAGTCATACGAGCCTCAAACTCCGGATGTCCGTCCCGCAGCAAAGTTTGTTCATTTGTTGTTGTTTCCGTAACTTCATTTCTTTTTACATAGACAGGGGTGTAAGCCCTATGCTAAAACCCCCAACCTGGAGGACCAGGGTGTCTGCTTTAGTCTGACCCCTGCCCGCGCAAACCTGTCCAGCTTGGTAGAACCTTCCAGGAGTAAAACCCCCGCTGGCATAGCTCTGGGGGTAATCAGGGTAAAAACAAAGAGTGGAACAAAGGAATAATTGTCAAATTGCCCAAGAAGGGAGATCTTGCAGACTGCAATAATTGGAGAGGAATCACTCTTCTCTCAATTTCCAGCAAAATACTAGGCAGGATAATTATACAGAGAATTTCAAAAGCAGTAGACCACAAACTGAGGAAAGAACAAGCAGGATTTAGAAAGAACAGAAGATGTGTAGATCATATATTTACTCTCAGGAACATTATAGAGCAGTGCTCAGAATGGCAAAGACAGCTGTACATTAATTTCGTTGATTTTGAAAAGACTTTTGACAGTATACATAGTTAATGGAAAATACTGAGGGCTTATGGAATTCCAAGCTGCATAGTGTCAATCATAAAAAGCCTCTATGCCAACTTTACGTGTAGTGTTGGGCAGAGCAACCTAACCTTTGAGATGAAGACAGGAGTACGACAGGGATGCCCCTTATCAACCACTCTATTTTTAACAGTCATAGACTGGGTGATGCGCCAGACAACAGAGGGCAGTCCAAGAGGAATAAGATGGACTACATTGGAAGATCTGGAATATGCAGATGACATTGCACTACTAGCACATTCACATCAACACATCCAGGAAAAAACGGGTAGACTTAATAAGTTTAGCCAGCAGGTGGCTTGAACATCAATATAAAGAAGTCAGAGGTCATGACGCTCAATGTGAACAACCCTGAACCCATATCAGTAAGGATATCAGCAACTGGTACAGACAGACACCTTCACATACCTAGGGTGCATAGTAACCCCAGACGGCGGGGCAAACAAAGACATCAACAACAGAATGAACAAAGCAAGAACAGCCTTTTTTAGCCTAAACAACATCTGGAAGTCCTCTCAATGCAGCACAAGCACAAAATTAAGATTATATTAGAGCTGTGTGCTTCCTGTGCGTCTCTATGGTGCGGAAAGCTGGAGAGTTACAGAGAAGGAAATGTCGAAATTGTCCTCTTTTCACACAACATGCCTAAGAAAAATTCACCGAATCTTTTGGCCGAATACCATCACCAACCAAGATCTGCTTACTCGGAGCAAGCAAGAGGACATGCACACCATAATATCTGGCAGACGCTGGAGCTGGGTTGGCCATGTCCTCAGAAGAGATTCCGATGCCATCACAAGAACAGCTATGCTATGGATCCCTGAAGGAAAACGAAAGAGAGGCCGACCAAAAACGACTTGGTGGAGGGCTGTGGAGGCTGAGATGCAAAGAATGAACCAGAGTTGGGGCACTGTACAAAGGATGACCACCGACCGAGCAAAGTGGAATAAATTTGTTATTGCCCTACAAGACTCCACTAGGCGTGATGGCCACTGACTGCTTTGACGGTCGGCGGCTAAGGATCAAAGAAGAAGAAGACTGCAAAGCAGGGGGAGGCAATCCGTAACAGCACTGAAGAAAACAAATAATATTTTCACAGCAGACACACTTAGATTTAGCACTAGAATTACATAACTTGCTAACAAAGTTCATTAATTCATTGCCATATTTTGAAATGGTACGTAGTTTTGGTTACAATGTCTGCAGTACTTGAATGAAGGTTTTGCGCTTCTGTACTTATAATGTTTCAGTTCAAACAACAAGACAATTACTGTGAACAATATTTCAAACATTTTCTAGTCCGTCACTCAACGCCGGTTAAACAATTATGCCAACTTGGCGGTCGCCTAATGAGAAAAAAAGATGTTGTGTGTGTGTTTCGCTAAATCGAATCAACTAAAATATTTCTGTAACGGAAAAAAGTCGTAATAACAAAAATATTTTCTGTGGTCCGTCTTCACCATTGCAAATTAACGAGCATACATATATTTATCTTAGCATGCTTCACGTCCTCGAGTGTATGTAAGTATGTATAAGTCCTTAGAGCCCCAAATGAGCTTTTTGCCTAGGTTGCCAAAATTAGCTGTTTGCCTAGGATGGCCAAATATCCTGTTTTTTGGTGCCGAAAACCCTAGCACTGGTTCCGCTTCCTTTTTAAAGTACCCGCCCTTCACATAAACAACATTAACGCTAACTTGCGTTATTACTTTAAAAAATTATTTTAATTGTATACATATACTAATGTTGAGCAATGACATCTCAGTACATAATGACATCCTCATAAACATACCCAAACGTTGTTCTATTCCTGATAAGTCATGTCATAAAACAAAGTGCAAAATAACGTTCTTTTTGTTAACTTTCTGAGGACTGTAGTGCCTCGTGCAACGAATAAGTCCTTTTTATAGCAGACATAGTTATTTAAGTACATATTCTGTGCATCAGATGCCGTTATATGCATTTACAGCATTCTCTCAGCAGTGTTCAACTGTGAAATGCAATTACTTGCATAGTTCTGTCCTCTTTGTGCATCGCACGCAAACATTTCCACCAAGGGTCGTCCCTCGAGATGCGAAGAGACAGCCCCATTTCCGCTGACGCAGCACAGCACTGGTGTTGACTGGTTGCTGAGATCGTTCGCTTGTTTGTTGTTGTTGCTGTTGTTATTGTTTGTGCTGCTGCTACTGTCAACCACTGAGCAGTGTGTGTTGAGGTGGTTACGAGGGTGAAATTTGAAGGTGTAAGAGTTTTTATTGCCACGTCTTCTCGGTCGATTCCGCGCCCAACAGCAGCACCAACACAGTAAAGTTGAGCGGAATGCCTGACGAAACTTCAGTGACATAATGCTGGGGGTGGACAGAAATAATTTTCATAAATAGGCATGTAATATAAATCAGGACCAATACAAAAATCAGAATTTTCAATTCAAATGCTCTATTGTATAAAACTGATTGTTATTGTTATACAGAGCTGACATCATTGCACTCCGGGCAAACCCATAGGTGATCAGTCTCCATCAGTATAAGTCGAAGAGTGTGAATGCTAACTGTTCCTGTAGCTCGCTGGTTGAAACACGACAGATGCATCCTCTCATACGTCCATCTCTACTAGCTTTACGTTTGATGTCAAATTCCAATAGTCTTAACCTTGATGATTCATCTATTCCAGTGTCATTCACTAACAGGCGATCATTAATTGTTCTCAGTATATCTCCCTTATCCATATCTAGTGTCCCCACTATGGGTGCTCTTGATGTTCGTCTGTCAGCTCTTTCATTACCACATACCCCAGCATGACTAGGACAGTATATCCACACCAGCTCTTGTAGACTGGAAGCTTCTATGAATGTTTTCCATTCATGCCGCAACCAACCACTTTGAAACTTCCGAACTTTGAACCTTCCGAACTTTGAACCTTCCGAACTTTGAACCTTCCGAAGCATGAAACTGAAACACGGGGAACAACAAAAACAGTAGCCAAAATGCTACGGTACGGGACTTTCATAAATGGATGCTTGAATAGATTGGAAGGATTGAAGTGGTATGATACAATCACTAATGTAGAACTAATGACAAGAACTAGTCAAGCGCTAGTGGAGCAAGACATGAGAAGATCCTGGAAATGGATAGGACACACATTGAGAAAACCTGTTGATAGCATTACAAGACACTCCCTGTTCTGTAATCCCCAGGGTAAGAGAGATAGAGGAAGACCAAAGAACACATGAAGAAGAGAACTGGAGGCAGACATGAAGTAGATGAAGAAAACACGGAAAGACCTTGAGATGATGGCAAGTGACAGGAAGACTTGGCTTACTTTTGTTGAAGGCGAATGCACCTGTGAGAGTTGATAGGTGAAAGAAGTAGGCATGTATCACGCGCTCGTAAGAAAGAAAGGAGAACACTAAACAACAGAGTAAAATAAGTTATAGGCTCTGACCAGAGCTGGCCCTAGGGATTTTCGGTGGTACAACGTCTCTTGCTGATCCCCTTTTACTCACCCCTCCCACCGTACCACACTGTTTTGTACTAGTTACGAGACTCAGTTTTATACTATTGGGTTGCATCACAGTTATTTCCGCAAGTGTTCACTGAGCATTTCACACAAACATAATTCAAATACGTGGGTGATTGGCACTATTTTAGGTGTTCAGCACAGACGCAGCGTTTATCTAATCTTAAATTGATCTGTTTTCTTAATGCACTAAAAAAAAGAACCGTTAATAACAATTCAAATTCGTGTAAATGTCGGGGTAATAAAGGTAAATCGTTCACAAATTTTTCAAAACAGATTCAAAACTTTTAGAAGTGTGGGCGTAGCTTCACATGCCAGAAATTAACTGCTGCCGTTAAATTTGAGGAATATTCCAGATATATTTTTCTATTTAATTTGATCATAAAATGCTGCATTAAGCCTGCAGTACCTGGATATAATTTAAAAAACGTAAAGACATTAAAGGCACTTTTACAAAGACAGCGACAGTAAGTGCACGATGTGTGATCCTACGTTTTTTTACAAGAAAAAACAAGACCAAAAACTTTAGATAATAAAATAAATTATAGGAGTAAATGAAACAATAAAATCGGGGGAAATAGTGCTACATTAAGCTTAAAGAAAACTGCAAAACATGAATGAATGAAAATTATCAGCTGATCAAAGGTAAAATCTAAGCTCTATAATTCACCAACATCATTACTCATTAGCACTTGAAAGATCACAGGACTTTAACAAATTCTTCTTAAGTAATCATAACCTGTACCATCCGCTAAAAAATTCTCTGTCTTCTTTATCCAATTTCTTTACTGTCTTTAAATCTTTTCTACCTCTTGTACCCTGCAGAATCGAGAATAAGGACTGCCTTGTAATGCTATTACGTTTCCTCAGCGTGTATCCTATCCATCGCCAGCTCTATAATTAGTGCTGCGAAATTTTTAGACATTGTTTTCGATTGTTTCTCGATGAGTGTAAACCTGTGAAAGTTCTGCAACGTTTATTTTTCTGTTGCTACTGTCAACTTTTAATGATTTCATTTATTATTTTTCTTGACGTGGGTTGACATGAGTCAAACATCGTACTTTTGTCGTGCTGTCTTAATTAAACTGTTCAAACTATAGCTTTCTGTTACTAACCTTCCATCGAAATACAAAACATAAACATCGGCTGCAAGACTTCAGTATCATCATAATTACCCTTTTTTGTGTGTTCCATATGGTGCTTGGAACCAGCACTACACCCTGGTTCCCTTTCAGGAAGCATGCACCAAAACAGTCTTGTGATCTTACAACAGTAATTTCAATAGCAATCTGTTTTAAATAATGATGTTGCCAATCCCGTGCCGAACGCTTTTTCGATCGCCTTTAACAACATGGGTGAGGTAGCAGTTCGACTATTCTTTCTTTGTGTCTCAACAGACCCCCAGGAACTACACGGGGTGAAAAGACATGATGGTGCACAATAAATTATGGTGCACAAGACATGATTGATGGTGCACAAGACATGATGGTGCACAAGACATGATGGTGCATAAGACATGATGGTGCACAAGACATGATGGTGCACAAGACATGATGGTGAACAAGACATGATTGATGGTGTCGCACAAGACATGATGGTGCACACGACATGATGGTGCACAAGACATGATGGTGCACAAGACATGATGTGCATAAGACATGATGGTGCACAAGACATGATGGTGCACAAGACATGATGGTGCACAAGACATGATGGTGCACAAGACATGATGGTGCACAAGACGTGATGGTGCACAAGACATGATTGATGTTGCACAAGACATGATGGTGCACAAGACATGATGTGCACAAGACATGATGGTGCGCAAGACATGATTGATGGTGTACAAGACATGATAGTGCATAAGACATGATGGTGCACATGACATGATGGTGCACACGACATGATTGATGGTGCACAAGACATGATGGTGCACAAGACATGATGGTGCACAATAATAAATTATGTGGAAAGAAAAACAAAACACAAAAACCCAGCATACCTGTAAAGTATTGGGTTAATGGTAGCACTAAGATAGTACGTGACCCCGCTCACGTAGAACAGCACATTGTGCACCGTAATCACCAGGGGAGACCAGCTCTGCACGTAGACAGCCAGCAGCCGTTGCGTGTGGAAGGGAGCCCAACATAAAAAGAAGGCAACCACCACTGCCACTGAAACAAGTAAAGACAAATTGAGTGATATATCTTTCTGCCTACTTGTTTATGTCCAAAAGACATCTACATTCACATGTCAAAGTCATCACAGCTTCAGGAGGTGTTATTACCTGCCACGCTCATGCACGTCTTCACCCGGTCATCTTTTACGACATGTCTAACCGAAACGGTGGTCCTCTTCTTTATCTCGTCAAAGACGCAAGAAATAACACGGCACTTATTCTAGACATACCACGAAAGAATAAAGCATTACAAGAAACCTTTTTTCGCACAAAAACGATACCATTTCCGCTTCTGAGTTCATTTCTCTTCAGATTTCTGCATCAAATGAGTTGTCTCCAAATGTTCCAGCCTCCAGTTTACTGTCAATTTTCATGGAGAGTA
This sequence comes from Oreohelix idahoensis, assembly GCA_024509875.1. Classification (NCBI taxonomy): domain Eukaryota; kingdom Metazoa; phylum Mollusca; class Gastropoda; order Stylommatophora; family Oreohelicidae; genus Oreohelix; species Oreohelix idahoensis. The sequence continues at coordinate 89,836 of JAMPIV010000829.1, read as the reverse complement.
CAGTATATTGCTTCTGCTTTTCTCAGTGCAAAGTATATGAACAAGCATCTCTCACCTCGAAGTTTGTGATTGACCATCTCACTCAACACGAAGTATGGGATCGAGCATCTCTCTCAATACCAAGTATGGGACCAAGCATCTCTCTCAACACGATGTATGTGACTAAATACCTCTCTCAACACGATATGTGTGATTCAACATCTCTCTCAGCACGATGTAAGTGATCCAACATCTCTCTCAACACGATGTATGTGACCAAAGGTCTCTCTCAACACGATGTATGTGATCAATCATCTCTCTCAACACGATGTATGTGAGCAATCATCTTTCTCAACACGATGTATGTGACCAAACATCTCTCTCAACACGATGTATGTGACCAATCATCTCTCTCAACACGATGTACTTGTATGTGATCCAACATCTCTCTCAACACTATGTAAGTGATCCAACATCTCTCTCAACACAAATAATGTGATCCAACATCTCTCTCAACACGAAATATGTGACCAATCGTCTCTCTTAACACGATGTTTGTGATCCAGCATCAATCTCAACACTATGTATGTGAAAAATCATCTACGTCAACACGTTGTATGTGACTAATCATCTCTCTCAACACGATGTATGTGACCAAACATCTCTCTCAACACGATGTATGTGATCCAGTATCAATCTCAACACGATGTATGTGAAAAATCATTTCTCTCAACACGTTGTATGTGACTAATCATCTCTCTCAACACGATGTATGTGATAAAACATATCTCTCAACACGATGTATGTGACCAATCATCTCTCTAAACACGATGTCTGTGACCAAACGTCTCTCCCAACACGATGTATGTGATCAATCATCTCTCTCAACACGATGTATATGAGCAATCATCTTTCTCAACACGATGTATGTAATCCAACATCTCTCTCAACAAGATGTATGTGACCAAATATCTCTCTCAACACGATGTATGTGACAACCATCTTTCTCAACATAATGTTTGTGATCCAACATCTCTCTCAACACGATGTATGTAAGCAATCATCTTTCTCAACACGTTGTATGTAATCTAACATCTCTCTCAACACGATGTATGTGACCAATCATCTCTCTCAACACGATGTATGTGATCCAGCATCAATGTCAACACGATGTATGTGAAAAATCATCTCTCTCAACACGTTGTATGTGACTAATCATCTCTCTCAACACGATGTATGTGATCCAGCATCAATGTCAACACGATGTATGTGAAAAATCATCTCTCTCAACACGTTGTATGTGACTAATCATCTCTCTCAACACGATGTATGTGATAAAACATCTCTCTCAACACGATGTATGTGACCAATCCTCTCTCTAAACACGATGTCTGTGACCAACCGTCTCTCCCAACACGATGTATGTGATCAATCATCTCTCTCAACACGATGTATATGAGCAATCATCTTTCTCAACACAATGTATGTAATCCAACATCTCTCTCAACAAGATGTATGTGATCAAATATCTCTCTCAACACGATGTATGTGACAATCATCTTTCTCAACATAATGTTTGTGATCCAACATCTCTCTCAACACGATGTATGTGACCAATCATCTCTCTCAACACGACATATGTGACCAATCATTTCTCTCAACACGATGTACGTGACCAAACATCTCTCCCAACACGATGTATGTGATCAATCATCTCTCGCAACACGACGTATGTGAGCAATCATCTTTCTCAACACGATGTATGTAATCCAACATCTCTCTCAACACGATGTATGTGAGCAATCTTCTTTCTCAACACGTTGTATGTAATCTAACATCTCTCTCAACACGATGTATGTGACCAATCATCTCTCTCAACACAATGTATGTGATGCAACATCTCTCTCAACACGATGTAAGTGATCCAACGTCTCTCCCAACACGAAGCTTGTGATCCAACATCTCTCTCAACACGATGTATGTGACCAATCATCTCTCTCAGTACGATGTATGTGACCAAACATCTCTCTCAGCACGATGTATGTGACCAATCATCTCTCTCAACCCGATGTATGTGACTAAATATCTCTCTCAATACGATATATGTGAGGAATAATCTCTCTCAACACGATGTATGTGATCCAACATCTCTCTCAACACGATGTAAGTGATCCAACATCTCTCTCAACACGATGTATGTGATCCAAAATCTCTCTCAACACTATGTATGTGACCAATCATCTCTCTCAACACGATGTATGTGATCTAAGATCCCTCTGAACACGATGTATGTGATCCAACATCTCTCTCAACACGATGTATGTGACCAATCATCTCTCTCAACATGTTGTATATGACCAAACATCTCTCTCAACACGATGTATGTGATCCAATATCTCTCTCAACGCGGTGTATGTGATCCAACCTCTCTCTCAACACGATGTATGTGACAAATCATCGCTCTCAACACGATGTATGTGACCAATCATCATCTGTCAACACGATATATGTGACCAAACATCTCTCTCAACACGATGTATGTGATCCAACATCTCTCTCAACACGATGTGTGTGACCAATCATCTCTCTCAACACGATGTATGTGTTCAAGCATCTCTCTCAAGACGATGTATGTGACCAATCATCTCTCTCAATACGATGTATGTGATCCAACATCTCTCTCAACACGATGTATGTGATTCAACATTTCTCTCAACAAGAAGTATGTGATCCAACAACTCTCTCAACACAATGTATGTGATCAAGCATCTCTCTCAAAACGAAGTATGTGATCCAACAACTCTCTCAGCGTAAGTTTTTGGATTGCATGATAAGATTACTTGCCCAATGTACAGCATCAACTTAGTCGCCTCTTACGACTTACGAAGTGAATGCGGTGTCATGGCTATGTTGGTCTCTTCAGTGACCCCACAGAACCACAAGGGACAAAACTGTATAGTAATGAGAAAATATTGCACAAAACAAACGTACATTCGGATCAGACCAGCTGTCTTCTCCGCGTCGAAGATCGCCTGGAATATTTCTTCAAAGTCTTCTTTCTTGTCTTTATGACACATTCTGATAGACTTTTAACTGTCCATCTCTTGTTGTTGTCTTTCCACTTACATTGTCGTCTTTTTACTTATTTGCTTTCAACTTTCTTTTCTATTATATCTGTAAACAATGCATTATGTTTTTTCTGGTATGTTCGGAATATTTTATGTCTAATTTTAGTTGCATTCATTAATTATCTTTTCAATCCTAGCATTTCTTTGACTACTTTATTTGTTTCGTTTTCTTTCCATGACATGAGCACTATTTTTGTCCATATATTTATATTTCAAGGGCTTCAATTCTATCTCCGAACTGCCTGTTCATTTTCTGATGTTTCTGCGTCATACAGTAATCAAAAATACAAGTATATATATATATATATATATATATCTTCCGCTGTTGATTTTTTTTCACGCATTAAGTTAAAATAAATAAATAAATAACTGTATGAAAATATTGTTAAGATTTTTTTCGAAATATTTCACAGCAGTTTTTGACACCGACACCACCATTTGCAGAATCTGAGAACACAATAAGCATTATAATTCTAGGGATGCGAACCCCTAACAATAACCACGAAACGAACCTGAAAGAAGAAGTCTTATCAGCGCTAACCAGCATTATCCCTAAACTGGACAACATTTTCCATACAGTAAGCATCTTACCAAGCATCTTTAACACCGACAACCGAATTCTGGCTTGGTGGTTATTACACGTGCCTTGTCTGACGTCACAACCTGTGAGTGGATGAGAACCGTCGTTTGATGAGTCCGAGCCAGCTCTGTTGAGGGTGGATCTTCGTATGGCAAGGGCGATGAAAAAGTACAACAGGCTTATCACTGACATAGGCAGTACGAAGAATATGAAGGTGGAGACCTGAAGGAAATGTAAAAATTATTGGATAATATTGTTAACTAAACTCTTTTGTAGCGTTCAGTTTGTTAGTCATGCTAAATCTATAGCCCTGTGGCTAGGACGAAGTCTGCAGTCTTTTCATGTCCGTGCGGTAGTCCCATAGCTTCTGCCTGAGCTCAGCACCATCTGGCCAGGACTGATGTCGTAGCGGGATAGGCAGTTTAGGAGAATTAACTTTTGTTAACTGAATAAATGTAATGTTGAGATTTTGTTACAATAAATAAGACTAAAGAAAGCAAATCGAAAAAATAACGGTCTTCGTCAGCAAGACCGCTATCATTATGTGGAGGAAGTTGAGGGTGCCGTGTCGAGTAGCGAACGGTAGGGACACCATGTTGCTTCACATATTTAGAATGAATTTTAAAGCGATTGGGAAAATGCAGAAGACCAACCTAGACAAAAGACATATTCCTGAGTCATTAGAAAGTCTAAGACGACCAGATATAATGCTGCACTTTCCCTTCATCATCATCATAATCATCATCATTATCATCATCATAATTATCATCATCATCATAATCATCATCATCATCATCCTAAACATCATCATCATAATTACCATCATCATCATCGTCATAATAATAATAATCATCTGTGACCGCTTGACCTTTCACGCTAGCTTTGTCCCTCCTACTTCACGATAAGCATTTATATGTGTTAGAAAATGCTACATGTAAGAATGACAGACCTTAAAAGCAAATAAGACGTTTTTACACAAAACGCAGTATTCATTCAAAGTTCAGTTGCCAGTAACTGCTCTAACAGGTCAAACGTATGTCAGTCCCAGATAATAATGAATGGGTTTTATAAGCGCGAAAGTGGAAAATGAATGTTTGTGTGATCTGGGTTTTTTTAAATCCTATTGTTAAGTTGGAAAAGATCACACATGTGAAAATAAAGTCGAAATAACAGATCGTCGTGTGCAAAAAGGTCGAAAAGCTGAGGATAGGAGTGCAAATGTTAATTATTGGGTCGTGTGAAAAAAGGACGGGTCGTGTGGAAAAAGGGGGGAAAAAAGAAGAAATAGTATAAATAGAAGAGTTGTGGGCGATAGGCAGCGATTTCAGGACTTATGATTCCAAGGATACCATGACTTTAGACTAGAGGATTTTTACTGATAGCGTTAGGAGAACTTCGTCTTTGAGGATACCAAGACAAGTTTTTGAGTAGACAAATCAGTAAATTATTTCTTGTGGATATACATATATTATTCTATCTGGATGTACCTATATTATTCAGTTGGATTACATATTTTTTTTCATATCGGATAACCAATCATCATTGTGAAATTTACAGTGTTTGTCTAATTACATCAATAAACTCTAATTGAATTTTTCTACATTGCTGTTTGTGGAACTTTACAATAATTTCTTGTGGAAATACGTTGTTGTGCTGAAACTGTTTTGCTTATCACCAAAACTCAAAAGGGAAGAACATTCCTGGGTTGAAATAAATTAACAAAAGGTCAAGTATCACCATCTCTGGCGGAAGGCCAGTTATCACTTGAACCACCACAACATATGAAGGATTAACTCTGACTACATAAAATCAATATAACTACTAGTGCCGCATTCAACTGACGCGGGCACACATCTTCAAATTGGCGCCGTGACCTGCCCTTTTTTTTGGTGAAGATAGACAGGCATAATCAATAAAATGGATCCAAGCCTAGAACAACAGCAGCAACAACAAGCGTTGTATACGCTACAGCAACAACAGCAACAACAACAACAGGCTTTATATGCACAGCAGCTACAACAGCAACAGGAAATGCAACAGGCAAACGTCCATCCTGCTAACATACCCTTACCTGTAGAGGCCGAACCCACAATGACCGCGTTGCAACGGATAACAGACACGCTATCCAATGTAGATCACTATAATAAATATAACCAAATTCGCTCGGTTATAACCCCCTTCACGGGCGATTCTAACACATTTCGGAGATGGCTAATGAACAGACAGATATACGAGCAACAATACATATTGCCAGAGAGAAGCAGACATCAACAATACATATTGCCGTAGAGAACGAGAGATCAACAATACATATTACCGGAGAAAACCAGAGAGCCACAATACATATTGCCGGAGTGAATCAGAGAGCACACCACATAACTACAACAGAAGATCCCAGATCACGTATCGAGACAACAGCAACAAAACGGGTCGCATAGCCACTGTCAACAGCCACTGGAACAGTCTCAATAAAAGATATTGTCGCATAGCTGTTAGAAATTTTATCAACGGAATCACACAACGAAAGATATGGGAAGTAAATAATGTTACAACGACTGACCAACAAACTTGTATAATAACAACAGAAGATGGATTAAGGGCACATATCAGACCTCTAAAACAATGGAGAACACCACTTAACATACATCACCAGGTCGGTTTTGTAACATCAAGTGACACACGTTGGGCCCCCATGATTATTAGTCAACCAAGGCCAGACTTACAAGTAAAGAAAACAAAGATCAGTTGTGTTGCAACACAAACAAACGTTGACAGGTCAAGTCAGGTCAATGACCCAGAACCACAGGTGAAGAAAACAACTATGATCAGTGTAGCAACACAAACAGAGAATAGAGCTGCAGTTTCAGCAACACCTACAGAGAATAGAGCTGCAGTTTCAGCAACACAAACAGAGAATAGAGCTGCAGTTTCAGCAACACAAACAGATGTTGACCTTAACACTGACACATCATGCAGGCGTACAAGAACTGTACAAAAGACGAAACAGGGAAGTGTAAGCACAGAGGAGATGAAGAAAGCACTAAAAGACGAACTGAAGGGAGCTAAACCTGACACAGTAGTACTAAAATATGTACATAGATTTCTGGAGAGAAAGTTTGATACAGACTTATCAGAAAGGAAAGAAGAAATTCGCAGACTTGTGGTGAGAGTAATGGAGGAACTTAATTACTGGGGAATCAAAATAGTGGAAAGAGACGTGTTCTCAGATTCATCAAGTTACTCAGATAGTGTATCGTCAGATGAAGAAGATGAGTTAGAATACACGGAGAGGTGCGAAATGGTGGAAAAGTTGGGAAAAGAAGTGAGAGAAGAAGTGAAGGAGACGAGCAAGAAAATGGTTAAAGTGGATGAACCAAAGATAGGGGAGTTAAAAAAGGTAATAGAAGCCATCATAGCACGGTCTGAGGTTCATTTATCAAGGAGTATAGTATGGAGACTGCTACAGGAAAAATATCATACACACTTTCCAGAAACAAGAGTTGAAATAGATATGGTTCTAACGAAAATGTTAGATGACGAGAACATGAAGAGACGACAGAGAAAAATAGAGCAAGCAAATCGTGATCGAAGTCAGAAAATGAAGAAACAAAAAAGAGGTAAGACAGCTTGTGAACGATATGATGCAAGAGTAGTATGTGGAGGACACAGTTAAGAAGAAACACAGAAGCCCTACAGAAGAACTTATCACAAGAATGACATGAGAGTCTAGCCGCACTACACAGAAACAACACGTCGGTGTTCGCAACGTTATTCACATGATCACAACCATAATTCCCTACCCCCTCATCAGCCCCAACATACTCCCTACGCGACCCCCGTCGCAACCCCAGTGATTATGTGAAGCGAACATTTGATGACAGAAGACATACCATGGAACCCAGAGGACAAGTATACTACAGATTTGAACAGCCCACGACTAGTGAACCTACTTTCCCATTAGATAATCTCCTGCAACCTCAGAGGAAGTATCAAGGTGAAAATCCCATCGAAGTCATACTACAAGAAAAGTATAGAGCACATCAGATAGCTAATCGTAATGCACAGAAAGCCTTCAAGAAATGGCAGAAACAACATGATAAAAGAGCTAAATTAGAACAATTTCAAGTTGGTGATAAATGCGTTTGAACAAGATGACGAGAAGAACATAGTCACCAAAGCTCATGCAGCACAAATTAAGACAGCTACTCATCGCCCGATAGCACCACCAGTTTTATCTAATGGCAGACCCATGCATAAAGCCACATTGAACCACTTTCATTTTACAGATACGTCAAAAACCTCACACAGAGAATCTGAGAACATAAATACACATTGCCGCAGAGAATCGGAGAGCAACAATAGAAATTGCGACGAACACACAGACAACGCTGTTTCACAAGCAGAACGGCACACCTCTGAACAAGATAATGATACTCGACACACAGCACCGCCCAATGAAGAAAACGCACACAGCGCTACATGCACACTTGAGGAAGATATTATTCTTCTATCACCTCCATTGAGACACGCATCTGACCTACATACAACAGATCCCGAGAGTGACCACGAAAGTGTGATCAGTCCAGACAACACTGAATTTCAAACAGTAACGAAGCGCCCACATTCTGGTACAACAGATGACTCCCCACTGTTAACGGGATTTGTCCGGTTGTCTCAGGAGCACATACGTAAGAGATTGCGTGGAAAACGCAGACAGCCCCACAACACGCAGCATGAGGTGCACCATTTCAGTACTACTTCATACTTACCCTCGACAACTGCAGCCACCCCCCACTCGACAGTGCGAAATACGCCATCCTCTTGTGATCAACGATTGACAAAAGCTACCTTGAGGGACATCGCCAAGTTGCTCATGTCAACGTTCGTAAACGTCCAGTTCAACGATTATTAGTTTATTGGAGAATCAATCTTCTCTAATAACAAAAAGGTACTCACCCAGCTATAGTACCCAACGAGTGCTCTCTCTACAAATAGCACTCTCCTTCGTTACCCCCATCATCTAAAGTCACTAGTGTCCTTTTTTTTGGTAGGAAATTTTATTTTTTCAGAAAGATGTCAGCCTCAGTCAAGATCCTGCTGATGATACTGACGATATTGACAGTTACGACGTCTGCAACACCCACATATACTAACAAGTTATTATGGCGTCACACCACTGTGTTTTAATTGTATACAATTATTTCAGATTCTTCGTCGACATGGACTGTCATTAGGACTACATCTTTTACACCGCTATGTCAAGAAATTGAAGAACTTTTGCAAACATTCTATAACACTATATTATTCTGGTTAAACAGAACTTTAAATTATCACAGTTCTCTAGTTATACAAAAATTTTTTTTTACAAGTGTTAGGTACGAAATCTTTATGATTAGAAGAGTACCCACTGTACAAATTACACCACTTTTGCTTTTGAAAATCTTTATAATAGGACTTATGCTTTACAACAGTTTTTTTCCCCTTCTTGATGAATTTAGTGACAAAAGCAAACACACTATACGCACACACATATTTTTCCTTTGTGACACATGAGAGTTTTTTTTTTTTTTTAATGTGTTAACTCATAGTTTTCCTTTTGTGTTATGGAAAGACCGTTTTATAATGTTCAATCGCATCGAGAATGTATTTTGGCTATTTTTCTTAATGATGCTGTTTACCTCAATGATCGTATATGGCTTCTCACATTATTCAAGCCAACGACCCTTTCTCACAGATATACGACGAATCAGACGTCAAATTTATTCTTCCCTACACATCCAAACGCCTTTTCATTTCCTGTCACCTTCTCCGACATGCTTCATCACAGACGGACCGTTTCTAAATCGACGCACTATTCCGAGCATCCCCCACTTCAAAAGGAATTTACCTATGTTGACGTGTCTATCAAATTCTATAAATACTTCTTCGTAGTCTGGGAAACCCCTTCACCCTTCTCGCATTCCTTAATTCAGTGAGACACTAGAGTGTCAGGACTATTGATTTTGCCTAGCATAATTGGTGTTTTAAATTTTAAGCTGTTTTGTGTATAACTACCATATGTACAAGAAGATGATATGTCCACAACGGACATCGGTAAAAGATAATGAGGACATTGTTACCCCCACTGACACAGCTAACGCCTCTAAGCCCCCGAGTACATTCCCATGACTGACATTCGTTCTCCTCTGTTGAGGATTGTTTCGGGGTTTGCAAGCATGTGAATGTCTGCAGCATTCGCATGGTTGCACCACGAACCACTTCAGCTGAATGAGTACTGGAAAATCGCGCACAATCCTCAACACCCTCCCACGGTGATAAACCATACTACGTCATTTACCCCAATATACACCCCATTCCACTAAATAACTGAGACATATATATATTTTCACCTAAAATTTGACTTGGTGCATTTTGCAAGTTGGGTAAAACTTATATGCTAATCAACACAGTTCGCGGATTGGCGAAATACTACATTGTTACATGCAAACCATGACGATTTCATGGGAAATCGCTAACATGATAACGGATATGTTCACATGTTGATAAACCTCGAACTGAGAAATAAACATCACATATTGATGTACTTGTATTTTTCTGACCATTTGTCACGTTGTAAACGGAACGCTACAGTATATTTTCTTGACATCTTGTTGTCCATTATTATGAACTTGCATTTGTATGCGGATTTTATATTTGATGACGAACCTATAAACAGTTTGGTACTTGGTTCAGGGTAACTGAGATAGTTCATACTCCAACACCCGATAATTTTTTGTATCGGTATAGTTGTCCTCCCTCATAGTAAGGACTATTACATAAGTTGGAGATTAGAGACATTTTTAAATAAATACTTTGTAACTCCATGTAAACAGATTAATAATGCTATATTTATATTTTACGACGAACACATAGACGGTTCACCAAACTTGTCCAGATTTTTGGTGTTTAAGACCCATATACATCCTGGTAAATCACTGACCGCAGTGGCAGAATTGGGGTCACCTGTATAATATGATTGTATTATATTTACCATGTTCTATATTGACAGTTACGAGAGTGTACAGCTCCAGTTCATATTTTTTATAATAAATTTATAGATTAACATTGCCATGTATGTTTATTCCCATATATATATATATATAGCTCGTATATTACATTTTTTTTGCGTCCCACGGTCTGATGTTTGACCATTAGTTCTATGCTGTTAGGCTGATGTTCGTTGCAGCTATTACATTTAAGATTGTTAAATACTTAATGAATATTAATCACTTCTGTTAAATATTGCCAAAGTATTTTTTTGGTTTTGTTTTTATTTCTGTTGTTTGCACAACCGATGAAAATCGTATGCGATTATATATATATATATATATATATATATATATATATATATATATATATATATATATATATATATATATATATATATATATATATATATATATATATATATATAATATATAATATATATATATATATATATATATATATATATAATATATATATATATATATATATATATATATATTTAAGTATGTTATCATTATGGTGATGACTAATGCACAGTGTTGTTCATATTGATATTGTTAAGAAGTAGTGTACATCAATACTGTTCAATGGCGAAGGGTATTAACATATTTTATGTATCCCCCGTTTTACGCATTATAAATATACTGTGATCCTTCGTTTTACAAACAAATTAAAAAAAAAAATTCTCTCTCTAAGAGACTCTACAAATTGGTTAGTCGTTTATAACAATCACTAGCATGAGGTACTTAGTTGATAGTACGCAAATGTCTCCCTCTGGGATACATTTGTGTGGCCAGGGACGTATGTGACCGCTTGACCTTTCACGCTAGCTTTGTCCCTCCTACTTCACGATAAGCATTTATATGTGCTAGAAAATGCTACATGTAAGAATGACAGACCTTAAAAGCAAATAAGACGTTTTTACACAAAACGCAGTATTCATTCAAAGTTCAGTTGCCAGTAACTGCTCTGACAGGTCAAACGTAAGTCAGTCCCAGATAATAATGAATGGGTTTTATAAGCGCGAAAGTGGGAAATGAATGTTTGTGTGATCTGGGTTTTTTTTTATCCTATTGTTAAGTTGGAAAAGATCACACATGTGAAAATAAAGTCGAAATAACAGATCGTCGTGTGCAAAAAGGTAGAAAAGCTGAGGATAGGAGTGCAAATGTTAATTATTGTGTCGTGTGAAAAAAGGACGGGTCGTGTGGAAAAAGGCGGGAAAAAAAGAAGAAATAGTATAAATAGAAGAGTTGTGGGCGATAGGCAGCGATTTCAGGACTTATGATTCCAAGGATACCATGATTTTAGACTAGAGGATTTTTACTGATAGAGTTAGGAGAACTTTGTCTTTGAGGATACCAAGACAAGTTTTTGAGTAGACAAATCAGTAAATTATTTCTTGTGGATATACATATATTATTCTATCTGGATGTACCTATATTATTCAGTTGGATTACATATTTTTTTTTCATATCGGATAACCAATCATCATTGTGAAATTTACAGTGTTTGTCTAATTACATCAATAAACTCTAATTGAATTTTTCTACATTGCTGTTTGTGGAACTTTACAATAATTTCTTGTGGAAATACGTTGTTGTGCTGAAACTGTTTTGCTTATCACCAAAACTCAAAAGGGAAGAACATTCCTTGGTTGAAATAAATTAACAAAAGGTCAAGTATCACCATCTCTGGCGGAAGGCCAGTTATCACTTGAACCACCACAGCATATGAAGGATTAACTCTGACTACATAAAATCAATATAACTACTAGTGCCGCATTCAACTGACGCGGGCACACATCATCATAATCATCATCATCTTCATCCTTATCATAATCATCATCATCAGCATCATAATCATCATCACAATCATCATCATCAGCATCATAATCATCATCATCATCATAATCATCATCATCATAATCATCATCATCATCAGCATCATAATGATCATCATCATCATAATCATCATCATCATCCTAAACATCATCATCATAATCATCATCATCCTAAACATCATCATCATAATTATTATCATCATCATCGTCATCATAATAATCATCATAATCATCATCATCTTCATCACTATCATAATCATCATCATCATAATCATCATCATCATATACATCATCATCATCAATATCATAATTATCATCATCATCATCATAATCATCATCATAATCATCCATCATTATCACAATCATCATCATCATCATAATCATCCTCATCATCATAATCATCATAGTCATGATCATCACCACCATCATCATAATCATCATCATCATGATAATCATAATCATCATCATAATCAACATCATCATAATCATTTCTCGTTTTGCGCCCTGAGAAGCATGAAGCCACCACTGCAGCTGACACCTTTGCAGGAAGCCTGCACCAAAGCATTCACGTGCTTTAGCATTCACTGGTTTCTGTAGCAATTAGTTTTACATGATGAGGTTGCCAACCACATACACAATTTTTTATTTATTCATCATTCATTAATCTTTAACTCCCCAATGAGCATAGGTCCTTCGACAAACATATACCACATTCTCCTGTCACGTGCCAGCAGCTCAAAGTCTTTCCATGTCCCACTCTTTCATTTCTGTGTCCAGTTCTTTGTGTGGCCGTGCATGCTGATGATGTTGTATAGTGGTTCGTATCACTATCCTAACAGTAGGCAGGTTTTGGTTGATGGTATAAAAATAATTTCTTACTTGATGCCAAACAACAACATTTTACGCAGACAGCTGACGAATGATATCAACACCAGATGAGTAACTTGACTCCGACAGCAGTGCAAAACATGATGAGGTTTATTTACTTGTAACGTGGCAGGTGTGAAATAATGAGTCCAAACTTCCCTTGAGGTTGGTCAATCTTGTACAGCATAATTTCAAATCAAATATGATCTCAATGTCTTGCTCTCTCATTCTTCCTTACTGTCTCAGTGTTAACTAGCTATCTCTAGATGTTAGGGCGTTCATTCTTCCTTACTGTCTCAGTATTTCCTAGCTGTCTCTAGATGTTAGGGCGTTCATCCTTCCTTACTGTCTCAGTATTTACTAGCTGTCTCTAGATGTTAGGGCGTTCATCCTTCCTTACTGTCTCAGTATTTCCTAGCTGTCTCTAGATGTTAGGGCGTTCATTCTTCCTTACTGTCTCAGTATTTACTAGCTATCTCTAGATGTTAGGGCGTTCATTCTTCCTTACTGTCTCAGTATTTACTAGCTGTCTCTAGATGTTTGGGCGTTCATTCTTCCTTACTGTCTCAGTGTTTACTAGCTGTCTCTGGATGTTAGGGCGTTCATTCTTCCTTACTGTCTCAGTATTGCCTAGCTGTCTCTAGATATTAGGGCGTTCATCCTTCCTTACTAGCTGTCTCTAGATGTTAGGGCGTTCATCCTTCCTTACTGTCTCAGTATTTCCTAGCTGTCTCTAGATGTTAGGGCGTTCATTCTTCCTTACTGTCTCAGTATTTACTAGCTATCTCTAGATGTTAGGGCGTTCATTCTTCCTTACTGTCTCAGTATTTCCTAGCTGTCTCTAGATGTTAGGGCGTTCATTCTTCCTTACTGTCTCAGTATTTACTAGCTGTCTCTAGATGTTAGGGCGTTCATTCTTCCTTACTGTCTCAGTATTTCCTAGCTGTCTCTAGATGTTAGGGCGTTCATTCTTCCTTACTGTCTCAGTATTTCCTAGCTGTCTCTAGATGTTAGGGCGTTCATTCTTCCTTACTGTCTCAGTATTTCCTAGCTGTCTCTAGATGTTAGGGCGTTCATTCTTCCTTACTGTCTCAGTATTTACTAGCTGTCTCTGGATGTTAGGGCGTTCATTCTTCCTTACTGTCTCAGTATTTCCTAGCTGTCTCTAGATGTTAGGGCGTTCATTCTTCCTTACTGTCTCAGTATTTACTAGCTGTCTCTAGATGTTAGGGCGTTCATTCTTCCTTACTGTCTCAGTATTTCCTAGCTGTCTCTAGATATTAGGGCGTTCATTCTTCCTTACTGTCTCAGTATTTCCTAGCTGTCTCTAGATGTTAGGGCGTTCATTCTTCCTTACTGTCTCAGTATTTCCTAGCTGTCTCTAGATGTTAGGGCGTTCATTCTTCCTTACTGTCTCAGTATTTCCTAGCTGTCTCTAGAAGTTAGGGCATTCATTCTTCCTTACTGTCTCAGTATTTCCTAGCTGTCTCTAGAGGTTAGGGCATTCATTCTTCCTTACTGTCTCAGTATTTCCTAGCTGTCTCTAGATATTAGGGCGTTCATTCTTCCTTACTGTCTCAGTATTTACTAGTGTCTCTAGATGGTTTGGGCGTTGTTATTAAATGACTGTATCTCAGTGTTTTACTAGCTGTCTCTGGATGTTAGGGCGTTCATTCTTCCTTACTGTCTCAGATATTTACTAGGATAGTGCTAGAGATAAGAGACTCATTCTTATAAGAAATACCCCCTATTTACTGAAAAGAGCAAGGGTGTTCATTCTTCAATGTCAAAGGTAGGGTCAAGCTGTATAAACCTTCAAGTATGATGATAGTGTTTGTTACTGAAGGTCTAAGTGCTACCTCTCAAGATCCTCCTTTGAATAATGGTTATTAATTGTTGTATTGATTCTGCTAGGGGATTAATTAGTTAATTAAATATGTAATAGATATATATAACCAACAGAACCTTAACTCAATTTAAATAATTAAGTAAGACTGATTATATATATATATATATATATTTTTTCTATAACCAGCGGCACTCGAGCTTTCCAGCTCTTTCGGCCCAATGACATGTCATTGCGAGGCTGGGGGGTTAGTGGACTTTCCTTCCAACCCGGTCAGGAGCTTCGCTCCTTCCCATCCACACGGGATTTATGTGCAGGAGCCGTTCAGGTTATTCAGTCAAATTTCCGGTCGTAAACATTTCTTCAAACGCCGACGGCCGGGTTTGAACCATAAACACCTGGTCGCCAGTACAACGTTGTAGCCATTACACCAGCGCGGCTCCCTATATATATATATATATATATATATATATATATATATATATATATATATATATATATATATATATATTTATTGATCCTATACCGTTTCTCTTTTCGGTTAGGAAAATGATAAAGAATTCAAATGTTTTTACAAGATAAAATAAATAAACATGGAATGTCCATTTCCACAATAGTTTAATATGATAAAGTTATGTTTCAAATATACATACATACATACATATATACATACATACATACATACATACATACATACATACATACATACATATATATATATATGAGACACTTTCACTGGACTGTAAAGTTGGTATTTAGTTTATTAAAGTCCTTCATGAGTCATCACTCAAACTGTTTTTGTTGTTATTGTTATTTTATTTGTTTGATAATGTCTCTGGATAGGCTGATCAGTGGTATTGTGTTACCCCTTACCTCCAAAAGTGAGGAGCATCCACTTTAGCTAGGATCACCAAATGTCTGGATCTCCAGGCTGGGAAACATAGGTTGTCTAGTTCTAGATATATTGAGAACGTTGTGCACCACAGAGTCCCTCAGAAGTGAATTTCTCGTACAATCTTAGTAGTTGCAGGATAAAACCCTCAGGCAATACACATAAGCTGTAACAGGCTGTCAAAAGGTATTAGGTCTGCTATGCAGATGCAGTGACAAAGTATTTGACAGCACCCTTTTGCCGCTCTCTTCTGTACCGCTTAGTGTTTCAAAAAGTTGTGGCTCCAAATCAACCAAGTTCAAGGACTTTTATACCGTCGCTCCTCCGTATCGGAGAACACGGCCAAAAATCGGTGTTAGGAATCTAAAAACGGGGCATCTTTTTCCTGCTTGTTCAATGTGCAAACATTTTAATATTTATTATCTCTCTTAATTCTGAACCGATTTTGATCATTTAAAGTTAGAATTATTCTGTGAATTTATCTCTACCGTTCTATATAATAATTGTTTAGTTAGCAAAATGCATTTAAATCTATGCAGACTTTAACTAAATTGGGGACTACCCTGATGTATAGATGTCAATTTAAACGATTTTTCTCTTTAAATGAACTACCATTCGAGGAAGTCTTTGCGCCTACCTCTTAAATAACATCCCCGTTGTTGAACTATCTATATCTTTCCTTTTAAACATATCTAGTTCTTAAGAAATTAAATAAATTCTTACTCTCATTTACACAAAATGGGCCTCTATGTTACGCCTGTTACTTTCACAATTGCCTAAACGGCTGGCGGAGTTGTGGATTTTAAAGCTGCTACCAAAGTGAAATGGGTTCATTTTCGATACAAGACAACAGTAGGCTGAGACACTTGGGAGTCATGACCCAAGTGGGCCCGCCCCCCTTAGAGTGTAAAGGAGTATACAGGGCCGAAAGACTTGTTCGACGGAGGGACCACTTCTGATGATCAGATTGCCTCCTGTTGTATCGCTCTGTAAAGAGTTTCCTATCATCTTATAAGCCGGTTAAAATCAGCTTGTGTTAATTTTAGAAACCATAAAATTTGACACATGGCTCCTTGTTATATTCTGACCTCGAACTTCCTATTACATTTGCTACGTGGTGTTTTTGGGTCTACGTTTCTTACGCTGGGGATTCCAGAACAAGGACTTCTCAGTAATGCTATCAACAGGTTTCCTCATTGTTTATCCAATCCATCTTTTTTTGTTTTAAAGTTTTTGTCTCTTAAAGTTTCTACTAGATAATGTAGCTGTCCCATGCCCAAACTTCCGCAGTGGCTTTTACCACATTCAATGAGACGTTTCAATGTTTCTATTCTTTCAGTCCTTTTTCAGGCTACGGTAACACCTTTTATTAGTCGTCTCATAAAAATGTATGAGGGAGCATAAGTCTTATTTTTATAGACCCTTGGAGACTACTCGAGGCTTTGCCATCTTAGTGGCCACTAAATGTGGTCATTGTGTCCCGGCCATCTGGGGTTGTACGGTTTTTATGATGAACTGGGACTTGATAGGGATTTGATAGGGACTTGATAGGGATAATATTTTATACGGCTCTTGAAATATTTATAAACCTACTTAATCTCCAACCACTGGTGGCATCTTCAGCTGGAAACACCTTTAGTTTTCATAGCTGTAAAAGTGCACAGCCGGACGACCGCAGCAGAGGTTTAAAGATGTGTGCAAGAGAGACATGAAGGCTCTGAACATAAATATAGCAATCTGGGAGGATGAAACTGCAGATCACACCAAGTGGCGATGCTCCCTACGGCGACACCTTAGACTGGGCAAAACGAAGCTGTCACAACAAGTAGAAGCGAACAGGACACATGGAAAGGAACACCGTGGGAAAAGCAGCTGTGGGCAATCACCTCAGGGGAGCATTACCATAGACAGTTATGATTGAACGGAGGTTCATAAAAGTGCACAGACATCTCGAAAATATAGAAAGTACTTCCTGTCGCCAGGTATTGCATATGAAAAAACAAAAGATGATCCTCATGGTGTTTTGTCACCAATTAACTGTGCACCAATGTTAATTAACGCGATGTAGACGAGATAAAGATGTCTTAAGAGTGTAATACCGGATGTATTTGCTGATTGCATTTCTCCGTTGGAAGAGAGGCAGTCCGGAAAAAAAATGTTAAATTCTCGAAGACGTCAAGAAGAAGACAAGGAAAAGGAAGAATGAGAAGAGGCGGAGAAAAAAGAAAAGAAAAAAAAGTAAAACTGATGGATGTAATTGACGGTCACTTGTTTGTCCTCAGGACTAAAATAGTTTCCATTGATAGAGTACATAACAATTTTGGAAACGGAAAAAACAAATTATTTATCGTTTTAAACTGAATCTCTCGGTTCTTTCTTCGTTGCTATGTAATGCAAGAAAGCATTTGTCAAACGTAATCGATGTATCTGCGAGGACTATTATTTAGATGTCCTTTGCGTACTGAACGTTCGTGAGAACTACATATAAAATGGCGGGCGTTAAATGGAACCCTTAATATAATGTCGGATTAAGAAGAAAAAAAAAGAGATATAGATAAGAAAGATAATGTTTAGACAGTAAAGACTATACGAAACACAGGATGAGGACATCAAAGGCTGTCCCAGAAATGTGACGACCAATGTTGATGACATCAGAAACTCGGTGAAAAGAGAAACAGCTGAAAATATGTCTTGCTTGACACACACACACACGCACGCACGCACGCACGCACGCACACGCACGCACGCACACGCACACACACACACACACACGCACACACAATACCCGCCGTAAGTACGTCAATCGGTCAGTCACATTTTGCACAACGTCACTTGCGCACTTTTTCTATTTTCGAGAGAGTGCATTAACTTTCAACCACAGCTAAGGTGTTTTCAACTGTGGTTGAAAGTTAGACAATAATTGTATTGTTTCCCTTATATGTCATCATCATGTAGTATGTCCTTCGCAGAACGTCGCTCTCATTACAGCCCTTCTGAAAGACTCTCGATCTCTAGCCAGCCCTCCTGCCTCCTCCAATGTCATGTTCAAGGTGTCTTCAATGTCCTGTGTCCTTATATGTACTCTACCGAAAATAGAAAAGTGCGCAAATGAAGGTGTGGATGAGCAGTTTGATTATGGACAGTCAAGATTTTAAAAAGATGCACGAACAATTACAAGACATGTTGTCATAAAAGAAATGTTAGTTATTTAGTAAATTTACGGTCCATTAGATCATTATCACTGCTCCACATGTCATTTAAGAAGGTTACTCCATGTCTTCATATTTAATACATCCATATAATTTTCACTACAAATATCTAATGACGGTCGCCTGCAATGAAATGACCACAGTGGTAATAGTACCGTCTGTAATACATGTAACCGAAACAACACACTATAATTAAAAACCTGTCAATATTGACGGGTTATTGCTAGTATATATATATATATATATATATATATATATATATATATCTATATATATATATATATATATATATATATATATATATATATATATGTTGTGACGGTGTGGCCAGAAAGATGTAATTCTAGACGGCGTAATTAATTTCCTATCTGGTCTACGGTGAATATTTGTGCTCATGATGGCTTTCTCACACGGGAATGGGCGATTTAAACGAAGCACACCTTTGCCATCCGTGAAGAAGACAGACTTGTGAGACATGGGAGACAGCGCTCGGTTGTTAGACATCTCGGCGGTGTCTGACACCAGAAGAAAACACCTTTTGAGCACGAAACCGTAAGAAGTGTGAGTAGGGCAACGGATATCGTGAGATGTAACAGCCCATTAGTGGGCGGACCTTGAGTTGTGTCGATTAGGAAGATACTCTTGACTAAGATGTGATCTCATGTCATCCAAACTGAGCATAGAACTCCTGATTTGCTCCCTAGAGAGATGGGCAGAGTTTTTCCCTGACATTCTGACGTGGCTATCATGTGGTACAGGGGTGGAGATTTAGATTTAAACTGAAACAGTGAGAGGCTTCAGTCAGAGAGCTGAGAAGTAGCCAGGTCGTTCTTGTGCAAAACGCGCCCTCGTACGATAACCAACTGAGATTTGGGCTTTTGCATAGTTGCGTCTGTGCTAAGAGAACTAACGACATAGAAGTATGCTTGCATATGAGTACATTTTTATAATACTTTAGATTTAGTAATATTAGACGTTTCAGGTTTAGTATTTATTGCTGTTTAGAGTGTGTCTATCTATAACTGTTTGATAGAAGCTGACTGGCGATTTATGTGTTTTTAAGTGTAATTTCACAGCGCTATTTTCAACAGTGAGACTGTGTGTTAAATGTGTAAAGTACTAAGTGAATTTATAAGAAGAATTCTAGTGTCGCATTGCGCTGTATACAAGTGTGTACTTATTACCATTATTATTATCATTTGTGTAGTGTTAAGCAATAGTTATATTGTATTCTTGTGAGCGGTAAGTGTGGTTGATTTTACATCAGGGATTTTTGTGAGAGAAAGATTAGCGTACCCTCTAGCTCCATGAGTAGCCTATGCCTATTATATTTAGTACAGAGTTGTAAGAATAGAGTATATATTTATATCTACTTGTTCTTTAGAGCAGCTAGGCCTCTAAGATACTGATCAAATGTGGTTATTTAGACCAGTGAGTTGTGTATAATATTTCATCATAGATAGAAGTGCTCCAATTAAGTTTTCTCTCGCGTGATGATGTAGTTAGTATTTAGTAGGAGTATGAAGGCATTATTGTTGACTGAGATATGTTTATTGTATGATTACACATACACAGACCTGCATGAACACACACAACACACACATGGTCATTTAAGCGCATATACTTGCATATTTTCACACATATGTATGTATTATTACGTGATGATGTTTGTCCATTAGTACGATGCTAGTTTATTTTGTTTCATTTTATTTCAGAGAGTCCAGCAGTCTGTGCTGGGTTATTATATGGTGTTACGTAGAGAATACCAACATATCTAGGTTATACAGTGTTGCTTAGGAATTGCCTTCAAAGTAAACTAGTGGACAACATTGTTTCTGCAAGATTCATGTGCTACCTGATAGGGTTTCATTAATAAAAGTGGGACCCCTGTCATCAAGAGAGTTTTTCTGTGACTGCGGAACGTGTGTGAATGTAGACCAGAGAGAGTGACGACAACATTACACACAAATCCTTATTCTCCTTCACACATCGTCTTCTCACTGTCACATATATTAAAGTCTCCGTTCAATGTAAACAATTTATAGAAAATACAAGTGAAGAGATAGCTCTGTGTAGGTTGTTGCATAATTAAAAAAAACATTATTAAAATTTTTTTTCACATACCCGAAATTTAGTAAATTTCTTAACGGGCACAATTTGTCGTACGAAGTACATCAAGATGGTATTCAATTTCTATCTTTGTTCGCTCTAAACTAAATAAATAAATAATACACAGAGATAGGTTTCAGGGTCTCGCGGGAAAGAAGTAGAAGACTAGACAACAACAACAACAACAACAACCAAAACAGAAGTGAAACGCTTACCAGGAATCGAACCCAGGACCTTCCGAACGACCCAAGCGCCTAGCTACGGGAGTGATTCGTTACTATTTTCTCTGCAACCTAGGCACCTCTCCTTATTTGTTTATCGCTCTATCATTGCTTTATAAACGGTGGCAATGGCGTCAGTGATTCTTTCCTTAATGTCGTTGGTGCTCCGAACCTTAGACTTATAAACGATATAACATATCCCAATAAGATGAAGAGAGAGAGAAAGAAAAGAGAGAAAGAAAGAGAGAGAGAGAAAAAAGAAAAAAGAAGAAAGGAACGAAAAAAAAAATTTTCAAAGGAAAAAGTTGAAAAAAAAAAAAAAAAGGGAAAGGCCCGTCTGAAAAAAAATTCCTTTCTGTCTAAAAAAAAAAAATTTATAAAAGATTTCAAAATTCTCAAATACATTTTAAAAATCAATTCAAGGAATTCAACGTTATAAAGGTAAAGTAAAAATAAAAGCATACTCACATTCACAAAATCTAATTAAAAAAAATGAAATAAAGTATGTTGAAAAATACAAAACTAAGTATCACCATGAAACAAAATATGTTGAAAAACTAACAAATCATCATTAAAAACATTCAATATTAAAACCATTTGTTCGGAAAAATAATCACATTAGGGGGGCAGATAATCAGAACTCATAAAGTAATCGAAAAGTTTACGATTGTATGAATAGGGACTGAGGTTGTTATCTTTCAGATAATGTGGAAGATAGTTCCAGAGATGAGCAGCAGAGTAAGCTAAGCTTTTCTTGAATAAGTCAAGCCTAGGCTTGGGCACTTGTATTTTGTTAAGGCGTTGACTGCGTCTTTCACTGTATTTGAACATTGGCCAAGATATGTTGGAGCATTCTGTGAAAAAGGATTTTGGTGAACAAATTTAGCTTTGTTGAACAGAAAGCGCTTTCTTAGAGGCAGTATTTTGTAGATCTATATAAAGATCTACACACTGTGCTTGGCAGTTGTCAGAAAAAAAAAAGACGCACTGCAAAAAATTTGTAGTGAATGGAGTCTTTTTGTGTTGGACATAGAACAACCATCCCAGATTGTGGAGCAATAGTAGTCCAGGTTTGTTTGTATGTGAAAAGAGATATATAGAAAAAATTTACGTGCATCTTCATCTAGAAATGTTTGATTTTAGCTAACTGGTAAACTTTCTGTGCCGTTTGCTTGGTCAGTGCATGAACATGAAAAGTTCCAATTTAGATGCTGGTCAACGAATATTCCTAGAGTTTTAATGTTCATTAACGTTTTCAAAGGTAAGGTAAGAATATAGAAAAAAGTGTTGTTTTTCTCTGAAAAAGTAAAAGAAGAAAGAAAAAGTTGAAAATTAACATGCACTTTGTTTTAATTAAATTAATTAGCATGCGATTTCCGATGAAAAAAAATCAGATTGTCTGTAAAAATTGTAAAAAAGTTCGAGTGTAAAAAAAAATCAAATGTGTAGACAGAGAGTCAAAAAAAAAGGTCAAAGGATGGGTGCTCGAAAGAAAGTGGAAGGTCATTAATGTATAAAAAAAAAAAAGAAAAAGTAAAGAAAAAGAATAGAAAAAGGAAAAGAAAAAATAAGAAGGGATTTTGAGAAAAAGTAAAAAGAAAAAATGTTTTCTGTCTGAAGAATTTTAAAAAAAAAAAAGTAAAAAAAAATAAAATTAGAAAAGAGATGTTTTTCTAGTTTTCTAAAAAAAAAAAAAAGCGTGATAAGAAGAGAGGAAAAGAAGAAGAAAAAAAAAGAAAAAAAGGAGAAGAAAAAGAAAAAAAAAAAAAAAAAAAAAGAAAAAAGAAGAAAGAAAGAGAAGAAAAAGAAAGAGAAAAATAAGAAAGAGAGAGAGAAAAAAGAGAAGAAAAAAAAAAAAAAAAAGAAAAGAAAAAAAAGAGAAAAAAAAAAGAAAAAAGAAAAAAAGAGAAAAAGGGAAAAAAAAAAAAGAAAAAAAAAAAAAAGAAAGAGAAAAAAAAAGAAAGAGAAAAAAAAAAGAAAAAAAAAAAAAGGCCTTTAAAAAAAAAGGAAAAAAAAAAAAGAAAAAGAAAAGAAAAAGAGAGAAAAAAGAAAGGTGAAAAAAAAAAAAAAAAGCAAAAAAAAAAAAAAAAAAAAAGAAAAAAGAAAAGGTAAAGAAAAAAAAAAATAAAAAAAAAAAAAAAAAGATAAAAAAAAAAAAAAAAAAAAAAGCGAAAAAAAAAAAATTGAAACTAAAAAAAAGAAAAAGGAAAGAAAAAAAAAAACCTAAAAAAAAAAAGGGGGAAAAAAAAAAAAAAAAAAAAAAAAAAAAAAAAAAGAAAAAAAAAAAAAAAAACGTGTTTGAAACTAAAAAGGAAAAAAAAAAAAAAAAAAAAAAAAAAAAAAAAAAAAAAAAAAAAAGCCACTAGTTGAAAAAATGGAAGGAAAAAAAAAAAAAAAAAAAAAAAAGGAAAAAAAGGAAAAAAAAGAAGGAAAAAAAAACGGTTTTGAAAAAAAGGTAAAAAAAAAGAAAAAAAAAAAAAAAAAAAAAAAGGGAGTAAAAAAAAAAAAAGGTTTAAAAAAAAATTTCAAAAAAAAAAAAAAAAAAAAGGGGAAAAAAAAATAAGTTTAAAAAAAAAAAAATTAGGGCTAAGGAAGCCCATCTTAAAAAAAAAATAAAAAAAAAAAAAAAAGAAAAACAGGAAAAAAAAAAAAAAACTGGTTTTGAAAAAAAGAAAAGAGGGAAAAAAAGAAAGCAAAAAAAACTAAAGTTTACATTTTGGACGAAAAAAATTTAAAAAAAAAATGGCAAAAAAAAAAAAAAAAAAAAAAAAAAAAAAAAAAAAAAAAAAAGAAGAAAAAAAAAAAAAAAAAATAGAAAGAAAAAGAAAAAAAAAAAAAAAAAAAAAAAAAAAAAAAAAAGAAAAAGAAAAAAAAAAAAAAAAAAAAGGAAAAAAAAAAAAGGGAAAAAAGAAAAAAAAAAAAAAAAAAAAAGAAAAAAAAAAAACTAAAAAAAAAAAAAAAAAAAAAAAAAAAAAAAAAGGAAAAAGTAAAAAAAAAAAGAAAAAAATTTAGAAAAAAAAAAAAAAAAAAAGAAAGAGAAAAAACTGAAGAAAATATTAAGAAAGGGAAAGAAAAGCCCGGAGTGCCATTTTTAAGAAAAAAAAAAAAAAAGACAAGTATATTATAATAAAAAAAA
>JAMPIV010000829.1:0-62500 GCA_024509875.1 Oreohelix idahoensis | reverse complement strand
ATGCATCCTGTATACTAGAAAGTTAGAAAGTATAGTATGAGGAAGACTTTAAAAAAAGATGGATCAAGGGGTGGCGGAAGCTGTCAGGAAAAAAAAAATACACCATCATTCAGGCCACAGAAAACGCCAAAGAGAGCTATTGTAGCTTCCCAAGTCGATTACAGGAAAACCTGGAGGGATACAGTAAGGAAATTAGAAGATATTTCATTGTGGGCAGAATAGTGAGAAAGTTACGCACAAAGCAAGAAGAGAAATCTGTATAGGAATACAAACTGTATGTGAACCGAAGCACTATAAAATATGAAGGGAAAGCTACACACGTTTTGGAACGAAGCACAAGAAAATATGACGGAAAAAGAAACGAACTGTGTGTGGAACGCAGCACCAGAAAATATGAAGGAAATAGAAAGCGAACTATATGTGGGACGAAGCACAAGACAATATGAAGGAAAAAGAATTCAAACCATATGTGGGACGAAGAACAAGAAAATATAAGGAAAAAGAATGCGAACTATATGAAGAATGAAGCACCAGAAAATAGGAAGAAAATAATGCGAACTATATGTGGAACGAAGCACATGAAAATATAAAAGAAAAAGAATGCAAACTATACTGAAGCACATTAAAAACGCACCACTATTATACTCGTATATACTGATGCCGAGAAGCTGGAAAAAAAAGTGTGGGAATGGATTTTCCCCGTATTTGTCATGAGGTAGAGAGCGAATAGCTGCTGGAATGGAAAGTGCATGATTCAACCCACGGGTTTGTGTACAGACTACATGAAAACAATGAAAGTTACACGTGCAACACGATTCCCAACAGCTATGACCCTGAAAATGTGTACGCGTTGTGGCAGTATACTCGGTATAAAAAGGCCGTTGAGACAAAACACCCAGTACATGTGCTTGACATGCCACGACTATCTGAAAACGACCGCCAACGAGCCATTGGTATGTTGGAGACCGGAATGAGCTCGCGGGCCAATGCCAGAAGGATGAATTGCCACCACAGCACTATTGTACGTCTCAATGAACGTTACGGAACCACTGGCAGTGCCCGGGATAGACTTCGGAGTGGCCAACCACGAGTTACTACCCCTGCGCAAGATCGTCATATTGTGCTGAGTCACGTAAGGAATCGTTCTCTCCCGGCAAGTCAAACAGCAAGAGCAATAGTGGGTAGACGTGGGCAAGTTTCTCGAATGACAGTCATACGACGACTCAGAGATACAGGCCTTACTGCAAGACGACCTTATGTTGGGCCAAACTTGACTCACAGACATCGTCAGCAGGGCCTGCAATGGGCAGAGCAACATGTCAGATGGACTAGACTGCAGTGGAATGCTGTCCTATTCACAGACGACAGCAGATTCAACATATCCTTTGCTGATGGACGTATGCGGATTTGGCGACGTTATGGAGAGCGCTTTGCAGATTGCTGTGTTCGTCAGCACAACTGATTTGGAGGTGGCAGTATTCACATTTCCAGAGGATTCAGTTTTCACCATCGCTTGCCTCTTCACGTCTTCCGTGGAAATCTTAATGCTGTGACATATCGTAATGAGGTTCTGGATGCATTGGTTGCTCCTGCGTTCACAAATTATCCAGACTTGCAGCTTCTCCAGCAGGATAACGCACGTGCGCACACCGCATGCATTACGCAGCAATATCTACAGTAGCAGACCATTGTGATGATTGATTGGCCTGCCCTATCACCAGACATGTCCCCTATAGAACATCTGTGGGACGAGCTTGGACGCAGAGTCTACAGGCAAGGTTCTCCAGCTAATCTGCAACAGCTCGAAGCTGCTCTTACACGTGAATGGGACTTGATTCCCCGGAATTTCCTTCAGCGACTTGTGCGTTCCATGCGGAGCCGCTGCCAAGCTTGTTTGCAAGCACACGGTGGACATACCAGATACTGAGGATAGTGTGAATGAATTTTTTTTTATTGGTTGCATTTTTGGTTTTCTCCCTTGCCTGCACAGAATGCAATGAATTTCATAACAATCAAATGTACAAAACAGGTGGTGCGTTTTTAATATGCTTCAGTATATATGTGGGACGAAGCACAAGACAATATGAAGGAAAAAGAATTCAAACTATATGTGGGACGAAGAACAAGAAAATATGAATGCGAACTATATGAAGGATGAAGCACCAGAAAATAGGAAGAAAAAATAATGCGAACTATATGTGGGACGAAGCACAAGAAAATGTAAAGGAAAAGAATGCAAACTATATGTGGGACGAAGCACCAGAAAATATGAAGGAAAAATAATGCGAACTTTAATTGGGATGAAGCACCAGAAAATATGAAGAAAAAATAATGCGAACTGTATGTAGGACGAAGCACAAGAAAAATGAAGGAAAAAGAATGCAAACAACATGTGGAATGAAGCACACACAAATATATATGAAGGAACAAAAATGCGAATTATATGTGGAACAAAGCCCAAGAAGACACAAAATAAAAAGTAAAATTAAATAATGAGCAAAAGAATGTAAAAAATTGGCAGAAAATAAAGAGGGAATGCGTGACAAAAATAGTAATAAAGAAGAAAAAGAAACGGAGGTCAAAGAATAAATGATGATGATTAACTGTGACGATGGGTTATAAATTTTGGGCTCTAGAGTGGAGCTTAGGCATCCCCCGAAATTCTTTTGATTTTTGGCCCGCCCAGTTCATTCCTTTTTTCGATCTCCTGTAGTTGTGAAGTGGGGTAACTGGCCTGTCAATGTTGGGTCACTCCCCTTTTTCTTTAATGTTGGTAGGAACAATTTTTGACGCGTCCAGGACTCTCTGTCACAGTAGGCGGCATAGTTCTTTGACCACGAGTTAAAAACCTGGCACTCGGTTTCTGGGAGTAGAGCGGCAAACTTGCCCTGACCTTTGACACCAGGGAAAGCCATCGCCTTTCGTGTGTCCATGGGTAGACCCGATTAGGCTAGAAATGGCGGTCTCTTTCTTTTAGCCCGGCTTTCGTCCGCGGAACACGGGAAACTAGTTCTCGGGGTTCTGTAGCGGTTGCGTCATGTTATGTTGCAACCCAGGCGAAAGAGTCACTCGAAATCGCAGGTGGCCGAACACCTGTGGCCTGAGTTTTACTACAAAATCTGAAGTCTTTAACTGTCTGGAACTTAATGCTCCATGAATTCTAGTAGAGTGGGCGTGTCATCTTTATTTGGCACCTACTATTGGTGTTAGTGGATTTCAGTGCATCTCGGCTAAATTTTATTTAGATAGTTTGGGTAGGCCGAATCTATCCCTAATCAATCATCAGTGGGTGAACGCGTATAACAGTAAATGTTTCTATCTCATTTCATAACGGAAATGGGAATAAAGTTTAAGTTCGCTATGTACCACCAAAACTACATAGATGGGGCCTTTAATAATTGTCTTCAAAGGGCAGTGAGTGTGGGTTTACTTCAATTTTCTAACACAACTGTAACTCCATTTATTTTTGGCTACGAATTTCTTAAGAGATGTGGGTTTCCCCTGAGATGTATATTATTGTACTTATTGGATGACCCATACCATGGATTTTGTATGGGATGCATGTGAGCACTGGTTTATGCTACTGTCAGGGGCCATGCTTGTAAATATTAATTTTATTTGTTGTGTGTAACCCGATGTGGGGTTTAAAAGATAGACGCCTCACGGGGGGAAACAATTTTTTGCGCTGGCTTGCCAGACCCGCGAGTTTGTTTACATTCAAGACTTAGACCGTTACGCAACCTTCGTGTGCGAGCGTAGGGCTATCCCTACTCCAGCGTGTTGCGTGGCCATCAATTGGCTGATACCACGGCAATGAGAGACGGTTGTGAATGTGCTGAATCAGCCAGCAAAAACCAGTTTGACGCTGCAAGATAACTTGGGATAAGGGGAGCGCGGGGTTGATTGTATGTAAACAGTACTTCTCTCGATGCGTATGTATATAGGTATTATTAGCTAATGGACCCTAATTTACGTGACTAGCTTATGGTTTGTATTTATTGTATCTTTACAGCGGAAAAAGCAAACTTCCACACGCTACCAGAAAGGGGATCCTAGAAGCCACAATTAAGTCAAAGGTCTGGTATCATAGTCCAGATCGAGTTATCGAGTTTTTCAAGAAGTACTTGGTTATGCTTGTAAGAGGGTGTTTACCTCTCTACATCATTCGTTGGGGTTTTGTTTTTTTGGTGGTGTGTTCTTTTGCTGTGGGGGTTTTTTTGTGTGTAGCCTAGATCGCAGTCGTCTCTATTTTAGGCTGAGGACTGTGACGGGGACCCAGATTAGAATTTGGTCTTTAGAATTACTAGTACCCATGGTGGATTTTTCCTATTTGTTTTTTGTTTGGATTTTCTTCGTGTACCACTTTGGTTTCCATTTTGGATTATTAACCAAAATCGGTTTGGGGTTATCTGTTGTTATTCTTGTGTTTTTTTATATAGTGAAACCAGACTTTGTTTGGATTGATTTATAATTCCTGCCATCGTGCAGATATAAGAATTTTTAAATACATACATTTATATCCTAATAAACATAGAAAACTACTTAGCAGCGGATCAGAAATTTCTTCCTACCTTCACATCTGTGATTGTTGAATGTGAAAACCACTTGGTGTGTATCAGTCCCTTACTTCATATATCTATTCATTCACTGATAGGTGAGAAAGAAATGGTGAGTGGAGTTGACATCTAAATAAGTCCTGGTGGCAGGGTCAAAGGTTGTTTATCAACTTTGTACGCCTGACTGCTACACTTCCACTCAACATTCACATTCGCTATTTCAGACTTTCCTCTATTTCTTACTCCTCACTCAGACTTTTGTCTTGTTTCAGTTAGACTCTTTTCTCCACTGGTGACATTAACATGACGATAACAAAGATTTGATAAATAAATAGAAAGAAAGGAGGGAGAAAAAAACAAGATAATGGAAATAATGAAACATAACAAGAAAATGAAGAAAGAGTAGACGAAAAATAATTAATAGTAAGAAGCAGAACGAGATGAAGTTAAAGATTAAAAAGAACATGCGAAGATTTAGAAAAAAAAAAGACTTAAAAAAGGACAGAAAAAGAATAAAAATAACAGAAAAAGTTTATAAGAGACAAAAAAGATAATGAACAATAGTAATAATAATTCGTTTAAAAAAAAAGTGAAAAATTTGCAACATAAAGATAGACAAAAATTCAGAGGAAGAAGGGTGAAGGATAATAAAATAAAGATTAAGAGAATGCAAAGAAAATGGAAGAAGATATAGAAGAAAATAATATTGATGATGAAGATGAAGATAAAGAAGAAGAAGAAAGAGTGAAAAACTGGCAATACGTGGAGCATAATTCAGTTCCTGATCACGTTATGAACTTTTGACATTCCATAAAATTGTGTGAATATAAAGTAATTGGTCACGGAACCGTTGTAATATTCTAGTTACAGGCAACATCGTGTCACAGCCGTCTGTTATGGACGGCCACTAATTCGCCTACGTAGTTGGAATATTAGAACGATTTTCGGTACTCGAGGGAAGATGAAGCAGGAATATTTATAACATAACACAGAGTCGTTCTGACACGGACAAGAGTACTTTACCGAGTTAATCATGTACGTTCTTGATGAAATGCGAGGCTGTCACTACAATTTTCCATTTCTGTAGAAGGTTTTTGTTTCTTTTCAATTTATTTTAGTGGACCAGAGTTCAGAAATGAGAAAACGAAGGCAACAGATAGGACATTTTAAGGAAACTTACTGATAGCTGTACAAGGCAGTCCTTGATCTAGAATACAAAAATGGTAAAATAGAAAAAAAAGGGTATAGCGAGATTCAGAACTCTTGGAGAAGAGAAATGGAGAAGGAATGAACGGGATACAGAAGACATAGACAGACCGTGAGTGGATCGCGCAGGATATAAGGCATGAATTTAGTGAAAACCCATGCTCGATGTGGAGCCAAAAATAATGATGATGATATCCAAGTTCGGTGTCTAAATCCAGACATTGCAGTCATTTGTTGAGTCATATTACTCTTTACCATTTCCTTCACGGATTGCAAGACAAAGGCTGTTCAGTAGAATTGGATTGTTCAGCTATCCTGGGTGCTGTTCCCTTTGTTGCAAGGTGATCTGGTTTTTGTCAAATGACAAAGTTGAATGTGGTACAAATTCTCTAGCCCCTCATATAGTAATGGCTCTTGGGTATGAATGCCTACTTAGGACACCAAGAGTGAATGAGAGAAGGCGAATTCTCACTAAGCGTGAGAAGGTGTCAACAGGCGTACTTATCTCCAGCGACAGCTTTACTGTAGGGTCCTGAAAGATACAAGAGCCCCCACTTCCGGTTTAGATACACTTAAACGCCTACAGCACAAAAGATATAAACAAGTGATAAACTAAGGAGCAAATTTCAATCAATACCATTTTGCTCTCCAAGGAGCATAGGCCTTCAACAAACACATGCCAAGTCTTCTTGTCCTGTGCCATCCGCTCAGGTTCTTTCCATGTTTTCCTCATCATTTTCACCTCTGTTTCCAGTTCTCTTCTCCATGTGTTTTTTTGGTCTACCTCTGCCTCTCTTTCCCTGTGGATTCCAGAACAAGGACTGCCTTGTAATGCTATCAACAGGTCTCCTCAATGTGTGTCCTATCCATCGCCAGCATCTTCTTCTCAACTCTTGTTCCACTGGCACTTGTCTGGTTCTTGTCATCAATTCCACATTTGTGACTTTGTCATACCATTTCAGTCCTTCTATTCTACGCAAGCACCCGATTATGAAGGTCTGTAGCTTTTTGGTTGTTGATGTTCTCCATGTTTCAGAGCCATACAAAAAGGACTGACTTGACATTTGAGCTGAAGATTCTTATTTTCGTATTGGACTTGATTACTCTTGTTCTCCATATGTTTCCCAATGCAATGAAAGCTCCTCTTGTTTTTTATATTCTTATTTTGATATCACTGTCTGTCCTTCCAACTTTGTCTATTGTTGCGTGATAAATTCTCGCAACATCGTTTTATTACAATATCTATTTTATAACGCAAGGGCAACAACTGCTTGAAATTTATAGTCACTTTTCTCGGTAAGCATTTGTCTTCCCGCGTTGGTATTGAATGCAGTTAAGTTTTGAGCTGTGGTCATTTTGCGCTGGACTGCGCATGACTGGTCTTGTTTTTTGGTCGATCGGTTTCCGCCCACCACTAGTGGAGTGAGCGATTTGAATGGCGAAAGAGATGCCTCGTTGAAGAGGGGATCTCCGCTATTTTTTGTTCTGTCAGGGATGTGTAGTCCTCTTAATGGATATTTCGTCTATTCGAGATAATACCTCTAGTGTTTCCCACATGTCGGGAGGCGTGATATTTCTGTGTATTTCCTGAAGGCAAGGTAAATTGACTTTTCATTAACTCTATCGATTTTGGGTCGTGAGCGATTTCGATTCATAGCCTGTCTTCGAAAGTCGTCGTCACGAGATGTTTTCCCAGCTCACATGTCGCTGTATTGTACTGCATCGGTTGATGCATGTCCCAAGGACCATTACTTGCTACTTTGTTAAATGAACTAGGTTTGGAAAACCTTTATTATCTAGAGGATATTTTTGAGGACATTATTTATACTTCGGCAGACGTGTCTGTCTTGCTGAAGTCAGACTAAGGAGAGTGAACTGATCTCATACATCTGGTTATCTCCTGGCTGTTATAGAAAAGGATGGAGTTTTTCACCTGACTACATTTACAGCACTATGAAATATAACATGCATCTGACTCATCATTGTAATGCTGTCTACCGTCTATTGCTGTATTGAATGTTGCTGTGATAATGACTGTTTGATGTGCCTACATATTCGCGTAACCATTTTGTCACTGTGGCGTCCACAATAAATAATGAAGAAAAACGTCAACGGCTGTTACAAGAATCATTGACTTTATACGTCGTGAGTTTACTGACGTCCTATGTGGATTGCCCTGTTATTTTTGTATGAGCATTGTTTGACTGAACACATCTGCACACTACACAAAACCAGACATGCGGATACCATCCATCATCATATGGCATCACGCATCATTTGGTGGCCATAAGCTGGTTTGATTCTGGTACCAGCAAACACGGGGTCCCTTACCCACTTCATTTTCAACAAGAATTCATCAGCATCCTTCAAGAAATTAACATTCTTCAATACAGTCAACATCTTCAAAATTTTCAAAGTACTCGGCGTTGCCCGGTAAAAGTCAAAATTTCAACTTTTTGACGGAAACAAGAATTTGACAGTACCCGGCGTTGTTACATGTTGCCGGATAACTCGGACTGCTGTTATCTTTTACGCAAGTCAAGCAAGTTGCTGCTGTCAAGGTTCCAGTGCTGTCGTTTTGTGAAGGTCAAGTGCCGGTTGAAACGGGTTGTTTTCTGAAGAAGGCCAAGTACCGATTTCCATCAACTTACTTTTGGATTAGAAGGTCAAGTGCCGAAACAACTCAACACACAGTATTTCAGAAGCTCTTGTACCATCGTGTTAGCAGTGGAAGCAGTTCAGATGTGCCATCATCGTTGGAGCTTCGCTCTTTAGGACGTTGATTGACATCCGTTTTTTTCTGCTGTTCTACGATTGGAAGCCTATAAGTTAAGTGGCCTGTTTGTATGTAAACTGTGCCCTTATACTTCTGCTGAGTCTTCTGTGTATCATCTCATTCTATATGTTATATGTCTATATGTTATTAGTATATTTATATGTTTATATTTCAGCGGGTTCTCGGTTGGGTGGTGTCTCCGTTAGATTATGCCACGTCATAGAGGTCGTCTATTGTGAGCGTTTTCTGTAGGGTTTGCAAATTTCCAATACTGGAATTTGCTAAGCGACTTCTGTTGCTATTTATGTTAGCTGTGATGACATGTTTTAATATTGTTTTCGTTATTATTTCGCATTCTTTAGTTTTGTTTTGATTTGTTTGTATTTGTTAGCCTACTCTTGTCTATAATTTAGTTTCATACAACATTTTTGTTTATACACTGTGGTGTCATGTATTTTGTTTAATTATAGCGCAGATATCGTCACATTTTTTGTGATATTTCATTAATTTCTGCTTTATTTTTAGTTGATTTCTGCGAACGTTTTTGTATTGTTGCTGATCTTTGTTATTGTTTACATTGTTATTGTTTACATTGTTTGCATTGTTTACATTTTCAATGTTTACATTCTGCATGTGTTTACATAGTCATTGTTTACAGTTATGTAATTAGTTAATGGGCTATGCTAATGCACTGTTACTACTACACTGATGATAAATGAATGATGAACAGTGTCGTGCACTATTGAATGAGAAGTGCACTTATGATCAAGAATTGAGTGCTGATATTTCATATACAAGTTCTTTGATTGGAGACTTGTTTCCCACAGAGACTGGGATAATATAATGTGATGTGAATATACAAGTGCTTAATTAAGACTTGTTACACTTAGGTTTGAAATAAATTAGTTAATTATTTCAGGTTTTGGACTCATATGTTAGACAACATGTCTACATTTGAGCACTTTATTGAGCAGGGTAAATTGCTTGG
Source organism: Oreohelix idahoensis (assembly GCA_024509875.1). NCBI lineage: Eukaryota > Metazoa > Mollusca > Gastropoda > Stylommatophora > Oreohelicidae > Oreohelix > Oreohelix idahoensis. Next base: position 52,974 of record JAMPIV010000829.1, on the reverse strand, counting down.
GAAGACTGGTGATAAGTTAGAAGAATTTGCAACTGCTCGATATGATAAAGCAATGGAAGCTGAACAAAAGAAACTGCAGATGCAGGTGGATGAAAAAAGATTCCAAATGGAAATGGAAAAACAAAAAAAGGGAATCAGAAGCTGAGGAGAGAAAACTCCAGCTACAGCTAGAAGCTGAAAGACTTCAAAAAGAGGCTGAGAATAAAAGACTTGAAAAAGAGGCTGAAAATAAAAGACTTGAGAAAGAGGCTGAGAATAAAAGACTTGAAAAAGAGGCTGAAAATAAAAGACTTGAAAAAGAAGCTGAAAATGAAAGACTTCAAAAAGAGGCTCAGGCTGAGGAAAGAAGATTACAGAGAGAGTCTGATGAGAGGAAAGAGAAAGCAAAAATGGAACATGAAGAAAAGGTCTTAGCTTTAGAGTTGGAAAAATTGAAATTGACGAACATGAGTAATGGTAATGATTCAAACAAGGGTTCATCTTCTGGTAAGGCTAATAATGATACTTTTAAGATTAAGTTACCAACATTTAGTCCTTCCAGTGATGACATAATGTTCTATCTGGACAGATTTGAACAAGCATGTACAGCTCATAACATAGACAAAGCAAAATATGTTTATCAGTTATCAGGGATACTGACAGGTAAAGCTCTAAGTATATTAAATATGGTGGATGAACCTGACAAGAACAATTATGAGGTTGTCAGGGCCGCTTTGTTAAAGAAATATCAGCTTAACGAAGACGGCTATCGTCTACAATTTAAAAACATGTTACCTGAAAATGGAGTTGAATTCTCCGAGTTTATTGCAAGAATACGCATTACTTTCTCACGATGGGTTGAACTATCTAAGACGGAAAAAACTTATGAAGGACTTATGGACTTAATACTTAGAGACAAAGTCATGTCGTCTGTCAATGAGCCTTTCCTTGCTTTCCTTCATGAACGTAAACCTAAAACAATAAAAGAAATGGAAGATTTCTGTTGCCAATACGTAACTGCGCACCCACACATAACCATGGGTAACTCTAAGGTGAAAGAAGGTTTACCAGTTGCTTCGGCAGCTCCGTATGGCCAAAACTTTGCTCGTAGATTCCAACAAAATTTTGATAGAAAGAGTAGCGGTAATTTCTGTCAAAATCATGGAAACCAATTTCATGGTGATTCTTCTTCGAAGAATTGGAGACAACCTGATAGTACTCGTTACTATCACCCTAATAATTATAAGCATTTCAAAAGAGGATATGGTAATAGAGGTTATTCCTGCCGAAGACCTCAGAACCAAACAAATAGATGTTCGCATCAATGTGAACATGATAGTAATCGTGGAAACTGGAATTCGAACCAGGATAACAATTACAATAGATACAATAATAACTGCAGAGATAATAATAACTCTGATAACTTCAGAGGTAATAATAGTCGGGGTAGATCTCAACACAAAAAAAAGAGATATCAGCAGGCTAATGCTGTACAACAGGAAACTGAGGGAGCCTGTAATCATGTTGTTGATAATAAAAACTTTGACGCTGTCACTAGTTCTGCTTTTGACTTTGAGAGAGCAAACAAATGCCCCCAATGCAGTACTTTATTCGAACCGGGTACCATAACTACTTTGAGTTGTGGTCACCCACTTCCCGCTCTTCCTGCTGCTGTTGCGCATGACGGGAGGGGTTCTTTAATTCTACATAAGGGTCTTGTTAATGATACTCCGGTTCACTACTTTTCGATTCCGGATGCACCATTATTGGTGTTAGACAATCGCTTGTAGATCCATCTTGTGCTACAGGAAGGGTTATTAAATGTGTCACATTTGGCGGCACTCTAGAAAAATATCCTACTGCTGTAATTCGCATTGCCACTCCTTTCTTTACTGGAGATGTGCATGCTTGTCTCTTACCTAATCCTATTGCGGACCTTATTATTGGTCGTATTCACGGAGTTAGGGAGTGTACCCCACAGCAGATTGCTGCTTGGGAAGATAATAACATGCAAGCTACAAATGCAGTAGTTACAAGAGCACAAGCTCTACAAACACCCGAAACTTCACTGAATAGTGATAATGAAGTTGATAGCCAAGATAGTCACTTAGTAATCACTCGTGACTCTTTCATAAAATTGCAAGAAGAAGATCCTTCTTTAAAAAAATTCTTCGTTCTTGCGAAGAAAGGTGATCCGAATCAGGATACAAATAGAAAATCTTGGATTGCAATGAGAAACGGCGTACTTGTACGTATGGTACAAGATTCGACTACGTCGGCACATTCGCAAATTCTTGTTCCCAAGAGCATGAGAGTGCAAATATTACAACATGCTCATGACTCGCAATGTGCTGGACATATGGGTTTTTCCCGTACGAAGTCGAGAGTCCTTGCGGCTTTCTTTTGGCCTTTTGTCAATAAGGACATTCGTATTTACTGCCGATCATGCAAGGTATGTCAGGAGGTCAAATCTAGAGGACCACGACATGCTGCGCCTATCCAGGCTGCTGACATTCCTATTCGGCCGTTTCAGAAAATGGCCATAGATATTATTGGCCCTTTTAAGGTCAAGTCGGCCAGAGGACATCAGTTTATCCTTACATGTGTCGATATGTGCACACGTTGGCCAGAGGCTATTCCTCTTAAGAGCATATCTACTACAGATATCGCAGATGCTCTTTGGTTGATATTTTCTCGCTTGGGGTTCCCCAGAGAAATATTGTCAGACCATGGCACTCAACTCATATCTGACACTATGTCACAGGTAATGTCTACCTTACATATTGAACGATCTCTCAGTAGTATCTACCATCCTATGTCTAATGGGTTAGTTGAGCGTCTGAATAGAACGCTCAAGACTTTGCTTGGTAAGATAACTGAAGATCATCCTCAAGATTGGGACAGGGTTTTACCCGCGGCTCTCTTTGCCTATAGAGAAGTCCCTAATGAACACACAGGATTTTCTCCCTTCGAACTTGTCTTTGGCGCGCGTCCACGCGGCCCTATGTCTTTATTACACGATCTCATCACTGCCGATGATATTAGCGATGAAACTCAATCCTCATATGAGTATGTCATTGCTCTTAGACAAAAGATCATTGAGGCATGTAAGCTAGCAACTGCTTCATCAGAAATTGCTAAAGAGAAGGCAAGACAGTTTGCTAACAAGAATAGATGTCTACGACAACTTTGTCCAGGTGACAAAGCATTCGTCCTACTCCCCAGTAGGGAAAATAGACTTCTTATTGCATGGAAAGGTCCGTATGCAATAGTCTCTCGGATTTCCGATGTTGACTATGTGGTCGATATTGATGGAAAGCATAAAACTTTCCACATAAACATGCTTTCGGAATTTCACGAACGTCCGGACTATTTGCTGCCTATTTTCCAGGCAACGGATGATGCTCCTGCACCTCACGGTCATTATTCATCCCTGTCTGTCATACAGGATGAGGAATCTACCTTCTCTGATGTTAATCTTCCCCTTCCAGTGGTTCCATTACATTCTACGGAATCTTGGAAAAACGTTTCTGTTTCTCCTAATCTTTCTGGTGACGAACATCGACAAGTCTCGTCGATGTTACAAACATTTCAGGATGTTCTCACTGACATTCCTGGACACACAGATGTCATAGAACATGACATAATTCTTACCGACAATAATCCAATTAGGGTTAGGCCTTATCCTATTCCTATACACTTTCAGTCGCAAGTGGAAAAGGAATTGGATGAAATGATTCAATTAAATATAATTGAACCATCGACTTCACCATATTCTTCTTCCATGGTTATTGTCCGGAAGAAGGATAAGAACATACGAATTTGTGTTGATTATCGCAAATTGAATCAGGTCACAAAGTTCGATGCTGAACCGATGCCTTTGTTAGAAGATCTACTGATTAGACTTTCTAATTCTAGATTCTTCACTAAACTTGACTTGTCTAAAGGTTATTGGCAAGTGCCTTTAGCAGAGCATGCCAAACCTCTTACTGCTTTTTCTACACCTAGGGGTCTATTTCAATGGAATGTTATGCCTTTTGGTCTCATGAACGCCCCTGCCACTTTCGTTCGCATGATGCGTCGAATTCTGTCACATCGTTCGGATGTCATCGCATACTTAGATGACATCTGTCTCTTCAGTGATACCTGGGAAGATCACTATTTAGGGTTATATGACTTACTGTCCACTCTACGTGAGAATAATTTGACAGCGAAACCTTCTAAAGCTTTTGTTGGTTTTGGTGAAATCTCTTTCCTGGGTCATCGTGTTGGTCATGGTCTCTTGAAGACAGAAGACCACAATACTTCCAAAATACTGAACATCTCTGTTCCTAAAACGAAGAAACAAGTTAGGAGTCTCTTAGGTTTAATTCAATTTTATGGGAGATTTATTCCAAATTTATCTTCGATCATGGCACCTCTCTCAACATTGTTGAAGAAAGGTTCGCCTAATCTGGTCCGTTGGTCTGAAGAATGCCAATCTTCACTAGACCAAATCAAGAATATATTTTCTTCTCCTCCCATCTTAAGATTACCTACTCTTGATAGGACTTTTGTTCTTCGGAGTGATGCTTCATCCACTTGGATTGGAGCAGCACTGATGCAAGAATATGCAAATACTCTGCATCCTGTTATGTACATTTCTAGAAAACTAAATGCGGCAGAGAGGAACTACTCGGTTTTAGACCGTGAGTTGTTAGCGATGGTTTGGTCAATTCTAAAGCTACAAAGATTCCTCCTGGGCGCACATTTCATTCTAGAGACTGATCAGAAAGCTCTTACAGCTATTCAGACTAAGAATTTGAAGAGTTCGAGATCCACTCGATATGCTATAGCTCTTCAACCTTTTCACTTCACGGTACGAGCTATCCGTGGTGCGGATAATGTGATGGCTGACATTTTGTCTAGATGCCCACATGACTCCAACTAATACTTCTGTCCTATATTTCCATATATTACAGAGTCATAACACACCTATATTTCTACAATAGATTAGCACATCTGTACTTACTTTATATGTACACACTATCGTGCTTTGTTGTCATCTTCTTCTGTTCGTTTTTTAAGATGATAGAGGAGGATTGAGTAGTTAATATAAGGGCCGTTAGTTTACTAAACAGCCACAATTATTAATAATGTATTGTACCTTATGAAGCATATTAGTTATTAATTAGCATTATATTGCTTGTACTTTCTCAGAATGTCATTGTTGAGCTGAGGACTTACCTTACTAGTATCAAGCATGACGAGTTCTAGATTGTGTACTTACCCTCGGAATACTAGAGCATATGTCCTGGATCGTCATGTAGTTTAACTTTACTATGTACTTATGTCATTACATGTCAAAGAATGTACTATTTAAATTTTCCTATCAGATTTGTACATCCATTTTTAAAGACAATATTAGAGTATGCTGTTTAATGATGATTATGGTAACTTGCGTACGTATATTGTGTTTACATGCTAACGTGATGTGTGTTGGTGACACCTCCCCGATGTGAATATTTTTTGAGACATATTTATTTTTCTGTTGAGGTATATCCTCACCAGACACTCTATATTTAGCCTCATGTTAGGCAATTTAATTAATTATCAGCGCATAATTCGTGCGTTTTGAGCCGCTTATCGCATGCTCTTTGATATTTAAAAAAAAAAAAAAATATGTTCCACATTTTTTTTTAATCGGGAGGAGGTGGTGATATGTTGCGTGATAAATTCTCGCAACATCGTTTTATTACAATATCTATTTTATAACGCAAGGGCAACAACTGCTTGAAATTTATAGTCACTTTTCTCGGTAAGCATTTGTCTTCCCGCGTTGGTATTGAATGCAGTTAAGTTTTGAGCTGTGGTCATTTTGCGCTGGACTGCGCATGACTGGTCTTGTTTTTTGGTCGATCGGTTTCCGCCCACCACTAGTGGAGTGAGCGATTTGAATGGCGAAAGAGATGCCTCGTTGAAGAGGGGATCTCCGCTATTTTTTGTTCTGTCAGGGATGTGTAGTCCTCTTAATGGATATTTCGTCTATTCGAGATAATACCTCTAGTGTTTCCCACATGTCGGGAGGCGTGATATTTCTGTGTATTTCCTGAAGGCAAGGTAAATTGACTTTTCATTAACTCTATCGATTTTGGGTCGTGAGCGATTTCGATTCATAGCCTGTCTTCGAAAGTCGTCGTCACGAGATGTTTTCCCAGCTCACATGTCGCTGTATTGTACTGCATCGGTTGATGCATGTCCCAAGGACCATTACTTGCTACTTTGTTAAATGAACTAGGTTTGGAAAACCTTTATTATCTAGAGGATATTTTTGAGGACATTATTTATACTTCGGCAGACGTGTCTGTCTTGCTGAAGTCAGACTAAGGAGAGTGAACTGATCTCATACATCTGGTTATCTCCTGGCTGTTATAGAAAAGGATGGAGTTTTTCACCTGACTACATTTACAGCACTATGAAATATAACATGCAGCTGACTCATCATTGTAATGCTGTCTACCGTCTATTGCTGTATTGAATGTTGCTGTGATAATGACTGTTTGATGTGCCTACATATTCGCGTAACCATTTTGTCACTGTGGCGTCCACAATAAATAATGAAGAAAAACGTCAACGGCTGTTACAAGAATCATTGACTTTATACGTCGTGAGTTTACTGACGTCCTATGTGGATTGCCCTGTTATTTTTGTATGAGCATTGTTTGACTGAACACATCTGCACACTACACAAAACCAGACATGCGGATACCATCCATCATCATATGGCATCACGCATCATTTGGTGGCCATAAGCTGGTTTGATTCTGGTACCAGCAAACACGGGGTCCCTTACCCACTTCATTTTCTACAAGAATTCATCAGCATCCTTCAAGAAATTAACATTCTTCAATACAGTCAACATCTTCAAAATTTTCAAAGTACTCGGCGTTGCCCGGTAAAAGTCAAAATTTCAACTTTTTGACGGAAACAAGAATTTGACAGTACCCGGCGTTGTTACATGTTGCCGGATAACTCGGACTGCTGTTATCTTTTACGCAAGTCAAGCAAGTTGCTGCTGTCAAGGTTCCAGTGCTGTCGTTTTGTGAAGGTCAAGTGCCGGTTGAAACGGGTTGTTTTCTGAAGAAGGCCAAGTACCGATTTCCATCAACTTACTTTTGGATTAGAAGGTCAAGTGCCGAAACAACTCAACACACAGTATTTCAGAAGCTCTTGTACCATCGTGTTAGCAGTGGAAGCAGTTCAGATGTGCCATCATCGTTGGAGCTTCGCTCTTTAGGACGTTGATTGACATCCGTTTTTTCTGCTGTTCTACGATTGGAAGCCTATAAGTTAAGTGGCCTGTTTGTATGTAAACTGTGCCCTTATACTTCTGCTGAGTCTTCTGTGTATCATCTCATTCTATATGTTATATGTCTATATGTTATTAGTATATTTATATGTTTATATTTCAGCGGGTTCTCGGTTGGGTGGTGTCTCCGTTAGATTATGCCACGTCATAGAGGTCGTCTATTGTGAGCGTTTTCTGTAGGGTTTGCAAATTTCCAATACTGGAATTTGCTAAGCGACTTCTGTTGCTATTTATGTTAGCTGTGATGACATGTTTTAATATTGTTTTCGTTATTATTTCGCATTCTTTAGTTTTGTTTTGATTTGTTTGTATTTGTTAGCCTACTCTTGTCTATAATTTAGTTTCATACAACATTTTTGTTTATACACTGTGGTGTCATGTATTTTGTTTAATTATAGCGCAGATATCGTCACATTTTTTGTGATATTTCATTAATTTCTGCTTTATTTTTAGTTGATTTCTGCGAACGTTTTTGTATTGTTGCTGATCTTTGTTATTGTTTACATTGTTATTGTTTACATTGTTTGCATTGTTTACATTTTCAATGTTTACATTCTGCATGTGTTTACATAGTCATTGTTTACAGTTATGGTAATTAGTTAATGGGCTATGCTAATGCACTGTTACTACTACACTGATGATAAATGAATGATGAACAGTGTCGTGCACTATTGAATGAGAAGTGCACTTATGATCAAGAATTGAGTGCTGATATTTCATATACAAGTTCTTTGATTGGAGACTTGTTTCCCACAGAGACTGGGATAATATAATGTGATGTGAATATACAAGTGCTTAATTAAGACTTGTTACACTTAGGTTTGAAATAAATTAGTTAATTATTTCAGGTTTTGGACTCATATGTTAGACAACATGTCTACATTTGAGCACTTTATTGAGCAGGGTAAATTGCTTGGGAAGACTGGTGAAAAGTTAGAAGAATTTGCAACTGCTCGATATGATAAAGCAATGGAAGCTGAACAAAAGAAACTGCAGATGCAGGTGGATGAAAAAAAGATTCCAAATGGAAATGGAAAAACAAAAAAGGGAATCAGAAGCTGAGGAGAGAAAACTCCAGCTACAGCTAGAAGCTGAAAGACTTCAAAAAGAGGCTGAGAATAAAAGACTTGAAAAAGAGGCTGAAAATAAAAGACTTGAGAAAGAGGCTGAGAATAAAAGACTTGAAAAAGAGGCTGAAAATAAAAGACTTGAAAAAGAGGCTGAAAATAAAAGACTTGAAAAAGAAGCTGAAAATGAAAGACTTCAAAAAGAGGCTCAGGCTGAGGAAAGAAGATTACAGAGAGAGTCTGATGAGAGGAAAGAGAAAGCAAAAATGGAACATGAAGAAAAGGTCTTAGCTTTAGAGTTGGAAAAATTGAAATTGATGAACATGAGTAATGGTAATGATTCAAACAAGGGTTCATCTTCTGGTAAGGCTAATAATGATACTTTTAAGATTAAGTTACCAACATTTAGTCCTTCCAGTGATGACATAATGTTCTATCTGGACAGATTTGAACAAGCATGTACAGCTCATAACATAGACAAAGCAAAATATGTTTATCAGTTATCAGGGATACTGACAGGTAAAGCTCTAAGTATATTCAATATGGTGGATGAACCTGACAAGAACAATTATGAGGTTGTCAGGGCCGCTTTGTTAAAGAAATATCAGCTTAACGAAGACGGCTATCGTCTACAATTTAAAAACATGTTACCTGAAAATGGAGTCGAATTCTCCGAGTTTATTGCAAGAATACGCATTACTTTCTCACGATGGGTTGAACTATCTAAGACGGAAAAAACTTATGAAGGACTTATGGACTTAATACTTAGAGACAAAGTCATGTCGTCTGTCAATGAGCCTTTCCTTGCTTTCCTTCATGAACGTAAACCTAAAACAATAAAAGAAATGGAAGATTTCTGTTGCCAATACGTAACTGCGCACCCACACATAACCATGGGTAACTCTAAGGTGAAAGAAGGTTTACCAGTTGCTTCGGCAGCTCCGTATGGCCAAAACTTTGCTCGTAGATCCCAACAAAATTTTGATAGAAAGAGTAGCGGTAATTTCTGTCAAAATCATGGAAACCAATTTCATGGTGATTCTTCTTCGAAGAATTGGAGACAACCTGATAGTACTCGTTACTATCACCCTAATAATTATAAGCATTTCAAAAGAGGATATGGTAATAGAGGTTATTCCTGCCGAAGACCTCAGAACCAAACAAATAGATGTTCGCATCAATGTGAACATGATAGTAATCGTGGAAACTGGAATTCGAACCAGGATAACAATTACAATAGATACAATAATAACTGCAGAGATAATAATAACTCTGATAACTTCAGAGGTAATAATAGTCGGGGTAGATCTCAACACAAAAAAAAGAGATATCAGCAGGCTAATGCTGTACAACAGGAAACTGAGGGAGCCTGTAATCATGTTGTTGATAATAAAAACTTTGACGCTGTCACTAGTTCTGCTTTTGACTTTGAGAGAGCAAACAAATGCCCCCAATGCAGTACTTTATTCGAACCGGGTACCATAACTACTTTGAGTTGTGGTCACCCACTTCCCGCTCTTCCTGCTGCTGTTGCGCATGACGGGAGGGGTTCTTTAATTCTACATAAGGGTCTTGTTAATGATACTCCGGTCTCACTACTTTTCGATTCCGGATGCACCATTATTGGTGTTAGACAATCGCTTGTAGATCCATCTTGTGCTACAGGAAGGGTTATTAAATGTGTCACATTTGGCGGCACTCTAGAAAAATATCCTACTGCTGTAATTCGCATTGCCACTCCTTTCTTTACTGGAGATGTGCATGCTTGTCTCTTACCTAATCCTATTGCGGACCTTATTATTGGTCGTATTCACGGAGTTAGGGAGTGTACCCCACAGCAGATTGCTGCTTGGGAAGATAATAACATGCAAGCTACAAATGCAGTAGTTACAAGAGCACAAGCTCTACAAACACCCGAAACTTCACTGAATAGTGATAATGAAGTTGATAGCCAAGATAGTCACTTAGTAATCACTCGTGACTCTTTCATAAAATTGCAAGAAGAAGATCCTTCTTTAAAAAAATTCTTCGTTCTTGCGAAGAAAGGTGATCCGAATCAGGATACAAATAGAAAATCTTGGATTGCAATGAGAAACGGCGTACTTGTACGTATGGTACAAGATTCGACTACGTCGGCACATTCGCAAATTCTTGTTCCCAAGAGCATGAGAGTGCAAATATTACAACATGCTCATGACTCGCAATGTGCTGGACATATGGGTTTTTCCCGTACGAAGTCGAGAGTCCTTGCGGCTTTCTTTTGGCCTTTTGTCAATAAGGACATTCGTATTTACTGCCGATCATGCAAGGTATGTCAGGAGGTCAAATCTATAGGACCACGACATGCTGCGCCTATCCAGGCTGCTGACATTCCTATTCGGCCGTTTCAGAAAATGGCCATAGATATTATTGGCCCTTTTAAGGTCAAGTCGGCCAGAGGACATCAGTTTATCCTTACATGTGTCGATATGTGCACACGTTGGCCAGAGGCTATTCCTCTTAAGAGCATATCTACTACAGATGTCGCAGATGCTCTTTGGTTGATATTTTCTCGCTTGGGGTTCCCCAGAGAAATATTGTCAGACCATGGCACTCAACTCATATCTGACACTATGTCACAGGTAATGTCTACCTTACATATTGAACGATCTCTCAGTAGTATCTACCATCCTATGTCTAATGGGTTAGTTGAGCGTCTGAATAGAACGCTCAAGACTTTGCTTGGTAAGATAACTGAAGATCATCCTCAAGATTGGGACAGGGTTTTACCCGCGGCTCTCTTTGCCTATAGAGAAGTCCCTAATGAACACACAGGATTTTCTCCCTTCGAACTTGTCTTTGGCGCGCGTCCACGCGGCCCTATGTCTTTATTACACGATCTCATCACTGCCGATGATATTAGCGATGAAACTCAATCCTCATATGAGTATGTCATTGCTCTTAGACAAAAGATCATTGAGGCATGTAAGCTAGCAACTGCTTCATCAGAAATTGCTAAAGAGAAGGCAAGACAGTTTGCTAACAAGAATAGATGTCTACGACAACTTTGTCCAGGTGACAAAGCATTCGTCCTACTCCCCAGTAGGGAAAATAGACTTCTTATTGCATGGAAAGGTCCGTATGCAATAGTCTCTCGGATTTCCGATGTTGACTATGTGGTCGATATTGATGGAAAGCATAAAACTTTCCACATAAACATGCTTTCGGAATTTCACGAACGTCCGGACTATTTGCTGCCTATTTTCCAGGCAACGGATGATGCTCCTGCACCTCACGGTCATTATTCATCCCTGTCTGTCATACAGGATGAGGAATCTACCTTCTCTGATGTTAATCTTCCCCTTCCAGTGGTTCCATTACATTCTACGGAATCTTGGAAAAACGTTTCTGTTTCTCCTAATCTTTCTGGTGACGAACATCGACAAGTCTCGTCGATGTTACAAACATTTCAGGATGTTCTCACTGACATTCCTGGACACACAGATGTCATAGAACATGACATAATTCTTACCGACAATAATCCAATTAGGGTTAGGCCTTATCCTATTCCTATACACTTTCAGTCGCAAGTGGAAAAGGAATTGGATGAAATGATTCAATTAAATATAATTGAACCATCGACTTCACCATATTCTTCTTCCATGGTTATTGTCCGGAAGAAGGATAAGAACATACGAATTTGTGTTGATTATCGCAAATTGAATCAGGTCACAAAGTTCGATGCTGAACCGATGCCTTTGTTAGAAGATCTACTGATTAGACTTTCTAATTCTAGATTCTTCACTAAACTTGACTTGTCTAAAGGTTATTGGCAAGTGCCTTTAGCAGAGCATGCCAAACCTCTTACTGCTTTTTCTACACCTAGGGGTCTATTTCAATGGAATGTTATGCCTTTTGGTCTCATGAACGCCCCTGCCACTTTCGTTCGCATGATGCGTCGAATTCTGTCACATCGTTCGGATGTCATCGCATACTTAGATGACATCTGTCTCTTCAGTGATACCTGGGAAGATCACTATTTAGGGTTATATGACTTACTGTCCACTCTACGTGAGAATAATTTGACAGCGAAACCTTCTAAAGCTTTTGTTGGTTTTGGTGAAAATCTCTTTCCTGGGTCATCGTGTTGGTCATGGTCTCTTGAAGACAGAAGACCACAATACTTCCAAAATACTGAACATCTCTGTTCCTAAAACGAAGAAAAACAAGTTAGGAGTCTCTTAGGTTTAATTCAATTTTATGGGAGATTTATTCCAAATTTATCTTCGATCATGGCACCTCTCTCAACATTGTTGAAGAAAGGTTCGCCTAATCTGGTCCGTTGGTCTGAAGAATGCCAATCTTCACTAGACCAAATCAAGAATATATTTTCTTCTCCTCCCATCTTAAGATTACCTACTCTTGATAGGACTTTTGTTCTTCGGAGTGATGCTTCATCCACTGGGATTGGAGCAGCACTGATGCAAGAATATGCAAATACTCTGCATCCTGTTATGTACATTTCTAGAAAACTAAATGCGGCAGAGAGGAACTACTCGGTTTTAGACCGTGAGTTGTTAGCGATGGTTTGGTCAATTCTAAAGCTACAAAGATTCCTCCTGGGCGCACATTTCATTCTAGAGACTGATCAGAAAGCTCTTACAGCTATTCAGACTAAGAATTTGAAGAGTTCGAGATCCACTCGATATGCTATAGCTCTTCAACCTTTTCACTTCACGGTACGAGCTATCCGTGGTGCGGATAATGTGATGGCTGACATTTTGTCTAGATGCCCACATGACTCCAACTAATACTTCTGTCCTATATTTCCATATATTACAGAGTCATAACACACCTATATTTCTACAATAGATTAGCACATCTGTACTTACTTTATATGTACACACTATCGTGCTTTGTTGTCATCTTCTTCTGTTCGTTTTTTAAGATGATAGAGGAGGACTGAGTAGTTAATATAAGGGCCGTTAGTTTACTAAACAGCCACAATTATTAATAATGTATTGTACCTTATGAAGCATATTAGTTATTAATTAGCATTATATTGCTTGTACTTTCTCAGAATGTCATTGTTGAGCTGAGGACTTACCTTACTAGTATCAAGCATGACGAGTTCTAGATTGTGTACTTACCCTCGGAATACCAGAGCATATGTCCTGGATCGTCATGTAGTTTAACTTTACTATGTACTTATGTCATTACATGTCAAAGAATGTACTATTTAAATTTTCCTATCAGATTTGTACATCCATTTTTTAAAGACAATATTAGAGTATGCTGTTTAATGATGATTATGGTAACTTGCGTACGTATATTGTGTTTACATGCTAACGTGATGTGTGTTGGTGACACCTCCCCGATGTGAATATTTTTTGAGACATATTTATTTTTCTGTTGAGGTATATCCTCACCAGACACTCTATATTTAGCCTCATGTTAGGCAATTTAATTAATTATCAGCGCATAATTCGTGCGTTTTGAGCCGCTTATCGCATGCTCTTTGATATTTAAAAAAAAAAAAAAATATGTTCCACATTTTTTTTTTTATCGGGAGGAGGTGGTGATATGTTGCGTGATAAATTCTCGCAACATCGTTTTATTACAATATCTATTTTATAACGCAAGGGCAACAACTGCTTGAAATTTATAGTCACTTTTCTCGGTAAGCATTTGTCTTCCCGCGTTGGTATTGAATGCAGTTAAGTTTTGAGCTGTGGTCATTTTGCGCTGGACTGCGCATGACTGGTCTTGTTTTTTTTGGTCGATCGGTTTCCGCCCACCACTAGTGGAGTGAGCGATTTGAATGGCGAAAGAGATGCCTCGTTGAAGAGGGGATCTCCGCTATTTTTTGTTCTGTCAGGGATGTGTAGTCCTCTTAATGGATATTTCGTCTATTCGAGATAATACCTCTAGTGTTTCCCACATGTCGGGAGGCGTGATATTTCTGTGTATTTCCTGAAGGCAAGGTAAATTGACTTTTCATTAACTCTATCGATTTTGGGTCGTGAGCGATTTCGATTCATAGCCTGTCTTCGAAAGTCGTCGTCACGAGATGTTTTCCCAGCTCACATGTCGCTGTATTGTACTGCATCGGTTGATGCATGTCCCAAGGACCATTACTTGCTACTTTGTTAAATGAACTAGGTTTGGAAAACCTTTATTATCTAGAGGATATTTTTGAGGACATTATTTATACTTCGGCAGACGTGTCTGTCTTGCTGAAGTCAGACTAAGGAGAGTGAACTGATCTCATACATCTGGTTATCTCCTGGCTGTTATAGAAAAGGATGGAGTTTTTCACCTGACTACATTTACAGCACTATGAAATATAACATGCATCTGACTCATCATTGTAATGCTGTCTACCGTCTATTGCTGTATTGAATGTTGCTGTGATAATGACTGTTTGATGTGCCTACATATTCGCGTAACCATTTTGTCACTGTGGCGTCCACAATAAATAATGAAGAAAAACGTCAACGGCTGTTACAAGAATCATTGACTTTATACGTCGTGAGTTTACTGACGTCCTATGTGGATTGCCCTGTTATTTTTGTATGAGCATTGTTTGACTGAACACATCTGCACACTACACAAAACCAGACATGCGGATACCATCCATCATCATATGGCATCACGCATCATCTATATTACTGCTGTTACGCCTCTTTTTGCGCACCGCAATGCGTTCATGATTTTCAAGCACCGCGGTGCTCTAATAGAACGTCGCTATATTAAAATGACGCCAAATAAAATACATACGTAGACGCGCGTGTAGAGCAACGACAGTTGACTTTTAGCAGTGTCTCCAGCCGGTTAGATTGCATGTGTGTGAGCTCTGGCTAATGTGTTCCATGTCCGCAGAGGTGTCAACAGTTATAGAAGATATTCCATTATATTGAGTGCCAAAGATGTGTATACGTGTCTACAGGGAAGTATGCTTGTGCTTATAGCATAATAACTGATGATGGTGTTATTAAATATTGATTCGCGGACTCACACGATACTGACGGCATAGTTTGTCCGTTAGTTCATTAACTTTGATTGCCCTGTTGCATGAATTGAAAATGTGAAACTAGTGGATTTTCACTATCAAATGGAGTGTGTAATAAACTGTATTGCACTGTCGATGGACGTTATCTGAATTTCTTCACAATATGTGGTGTGGCAGCATATTTATAATTCTGAACATTACCCTAACCTTGGTCAAGTTAATCACACATATGAAACCAACCCGCCACATATAAATGATAGACCAAGCCGTTGGATTTGAACTGATATTTTACTGCATCAATTGAATTTCACATCCTAAGAAAACTGTAAACGAACGAAACTACGAACTTTAGTAGCAGCAACTTTCATTCATTTACATTTTACATCACCATGCAAGTTCAAGGTTGTCCTTGTCAAAATCTGCCCGGTTCGTCATTACAAGTATGCATCTGAACTTTTACGAACCGGACGTGATCAAGACGTCGGTTAATGTTCCACTCAAGTCACATATGATCCTGAAAGAATTGCTTACTTGCTTCTGAGGTCCAAATAGCTTTCAAGTCAGAAGTGTTCCAGATTCGCTTGTAAACCCGATGTTCAATGCTCCCTTCTTCATGCAAGAACTGATCAAAATGGCATGCAGTCGAACAGAGGACTGCGAATAGTCTGCCACGGTTTTCATTGTCTTAGAGTAAGCACCTATTCTGTGTCCCACCTAGATGCATCTATTCCTACGTGGAGGCTTAAGGGCAGATAGGTGATTTAATGTTTATAGTCTAATTCCATCATTAAAGTTTACGTGGTAGATTTCTCCTTTATATGTTTGTGTTTTGTATGTTTCTATGTATATTTATTTTCGTGGCCGGCTGGAGGGAATTTGATTTTGGGATATACCTCTCGGACAGTCCCAGAATCAAATTGTTCCGTAGGGCCTGCATATAATTTTTTCGCAGTGAAGTCCGGCAAACAGTGCTGAGAGTTATAGCGCTCACTTCGAAATTATTATATCCATTATCTGTTTATTTGTTATGTTATGTTCTTTATTGTAGTTTGTGGTTGGTGACTGTTCTTATATTTAGTTCCTCTACATTACTGTTTGTATCTTGTGACTTTGAGGAATAGCTTTTTTACGCCTCAGTACTATCTGGCGATCTGCGCCGAGTACTGTTAGATACCTATGGCTCATTGGGCCAACAGGTACGGCTAGTTTGCTATGGTGAAAGACTTAGATGTATTTATAACCACTAAGTTTTTTGGAACACCCCGTCACATACGTGGATGCACAGTGGTCTGAGTAACAAGCTATCTATCGAGAGGAGTGGGGAAATCCTTTGTCTCTCTCCGTTGGAGATAGTAGTTCTTGCCTATGCAGAAGCTGTCAGTCCCGATGCCTGTTAGATATTAAACAAAAAACAGCCCTAGCCTAACAGGTAGTTATTTTTAGTGATTGTATTGGTATTGTTATGAGTGTTGTAGTGGTTTTTGATGTTATTGTATGGTTGTTATGTTACCTAGTGTACTGTATGAGGTCAGCTGTGAAGGCTCCTGAGATAAAAGTTGATGTGAATTACAGAAGGCCCTTCTTACTACCACTACGACCTCAAACAGACCTATTCTACTATCATGAATGTTAGCTACGTTGAAAGTCTAGGGTACTGAAATGTAATGTGTAGTAATATAATATACAGACACACACATGTAATCAATAAGTCTAATAATATTAATAAACTCTATAACACACTGAACTAACTCTGGTTGTTATAGTTTAAATTTTAGAAATCTTTTAAATTTATTAGTTCTGAACCAAGTGTTAGTTTGGTCAGAACATATGAAATGATATGGATTTATCAATGAAATGCATAAATATGTGGCATAATAAAATGTAATTTGTGTACATAGGTATATTATATTAATGGTTAATATTACTATTATCTATACTGTCTTTGGGAGAACTAGTACTGGATGTTTCGTTGGGGTGGCGTCATCACTCCCAATCTGTGACTACAACAATCATTGTCCATTGACTTATGGAATGAAGTAAAGGTTTTATTTCTCAATAGTTATGTCTTTATTTGATGGGAAAATAGTTGTGAATCTCCAGCAGGCCAGGTTTTCACTTATCTCGCCTGTGACGATCTGATACAGGATTCTTGTGGCCCACTCCTCTCCGTAGCTGGAGTACAATGTTAGGCTGCACAGACCCAAATGTTAGGTGGCACACACATCTGCTTGTGTACTCTTACATAAGCATTTGGCACTACCTTAGTGCCAAAACAGAAACTCACAATTCTGAAACAAAAGTTTTGTGCCATGTGTCAGTACTCTACCTACTGAGGCACTCTTACACACAACACTACACAACAACATTACACAAACTGGGTCAGATCTCTCTAACCAACATAGCACATCTTACCCAGTTGTTTTCACATAGTACCAGTTCCTCAAGACTGCATTGCATCTGAGATATGTTCAATAGTTTCCTCTTTTATTCAATAAGATAGGTGATATGTTCCCACTGATCTCAATAATTGATCCGTCTTCCATAGTCTTCGTTAGGTGTCCATATATTATTTATTTGTCTCTAGACCCTGAACTTCGGCTGGGGACCTAGAGTGAACACTCACTTGTCGTAATCATTTTTCATGATATGGCAGTATCAATTACTCAGAATATTAAAATTAAACAAGATAAATGCTTTCATTCTTACCAGAATTCAGAATTGAGAACACAGTTAATACTAGCAAAACTCAGCTGAGCTGCTGGCTAGAGTATGGCGTCCCACTAAATTGTATGTATTCTTCCTTGGAAAACACCACTAGCAGTTAATGACTGTGTTACTGGACAGACTTCTATCAAATGGCAAAAATGTGTGTCTCTATCCCGCTAATATAAAAATGCGTTGGCCAATCAGATCGAAAGACCAAGCTTTTCAATTCAAAATTTGAAAATAAAGTCAAAATTACATCTTAATTTCTCAAATGTACGTCGGTCACATTTTATCTTTTCCCAAAAAAGTCAAAAGTACATCTCAATTTTTAAAATGTACGTCGGTCACATTTTATTTTTTTCCCACAATTTCACTTGTTTTTTGGACTACTACATGTAAAACTGCACGAACCTGCTTCCTAAGTTATTCTTAGCCACTATCTCCCGACTGTGCCCCGCTAGTTTATTACAGTTTGAAGTTTGCATTTTCTTGTCTCAAGGACGCAAAATTGAGACTTTAGTGAAAGTATGCACAACAATACTGTTCGCTAGTCTGATAGGAACAATACGGTCTTTCATCAATATCTTCCTTGTTATCTGTCCGTCTGTATAATTAAAAGTATATTATTTCTCTGCTTAAGATGGGCTATCAAACTAGCTAGGTTTTATATTCATAACTTTATTATTAAGAAAAAAACCTATTTTTCTCAAGTTTAGTTTTTATGAAATTTGTTGTTGACGTTCGTTCACGCGGTTGCCGCTATATTCAAACTATAACGTCAAAGTACCGTAAATCGTCAAAGAAACGTCTGTCTCTGACAAGAGCTAAAGTCGTTTCTGTCCATTTCCTTACATTGTGTTAACTAGTGGCGTGATTTTTTTTTTCTTTTACTACAAATTGCGTCTTTTTGCCTTTTAGGTTCATACACGTGTTCAGTCATCTTTTTCCTTTTTATATCTCCGTTTCGTCTGCATGTCTAACTAGTTAGTTTGAATGGCGGTAGGAACCTCGGGCGTAGGTGAAGAAGTCACGGCATATCTTACGTATATTTTTATCCCTACATTTTATCTTACCCGTTATCTTTATAATGTGAGATATTTTAACGTTGTATCACGGTAATTTCACCACAAGTGTGTGCATCAGCAAGTCGTGCACACATTTAGCTGTTATGGACATGACTGCAAGTAATAGCAGTATATCTATATAAATAAAAGGCAAAGTATGTTTCTATGTTCTTAATGCAAATCCGCATGCCTTATTATTTCTTGATGAATTTTGGCAGACATACTCTTTAGTTACCGCCAGGGTACGCCATGCAGTTATTTTATAATTTAATATTGTAATTATGACATTATGATTAATTAAAGTTTCTCGTAAGAAATGTATAGAAGCCATTTATTTCTCAGAGGCAATAATCAAATAAATTCATATCCAATAAATATCAAGGGACGTAACACAAATGTTAAAACTATTATTTTATGTTTTTTATTAATGACCGTCGGCGTCTGTGGCCTAATGGATATGAACGCAGTTTCATAATACAGATATACCAGGTTCGAAACCTGCTGCAGGCGGTTTGGTAGCAGATCACTTTGTGTGGATTTTTAACAATGGTATAAACGCCGTACCTTTCAGAAAGCCATGGCAAACTACTGAATGAAAAAATTGCCAAGAAAAATCACAAAACAGCCAATAAAAGCTGTGGTTGATTGCCACGTCCTGTAAAGGATAAGAAACTAACTATTTTTTTAATTAATGACCAAACGTTTGCATATTTTACAAGATAATTAAAAATATTTAACTAAACATTTTTACTTTAATAGGAAATAGAAGAATAAAAACAGTTTTCTGTAGCACTTCCCCCTTTTTTAACAATGTAATTCTAATGGCACTATTTGGCCAAGCGGTTTCAAATTGGATCGGAGCTGTATCGATGCGTATATTAAAACCAATGAAGGTTCTCTGAGCATGAACATCCACTGTGCGTGTTTGATTTTAATGAAAGTTACATTGTATTATTATTTTTTTTACATCATTTTTCAAATACGTAGTCAAAATATGAAAGTATGTTTATTTTGATTGAAAAAGCAGACTTATGCATTCATTCGATTTCACTTATTGTATGTCGGTGCTTCAGAATTTTTTTTTTATAAACCTTCGTCCTTGCTTAGTACTATAATTTAGAAAATGCCTGGCTTTGGTCTGGTTGTTTAAATAACTGTATCAACATATGTAAAAACCAAATTCACTCGATAGTCGCTTTTTTCCGGGTGCAGTTATTTTTAAGTTACTTTATAGTAAAATCTTCAGTTGTTGCAGAAAACAAAGTTATTAGATAGCTATGATCGTTGAAGGACCGTTTAAATAGAAGTAATTTTTTTACAGGTTACCAGGTCACATAATTTGGTTTCTACCGCTTTGGTTAAAAAAAAAAAAATAAGCTGGTGGCTTTCTGTCAAATATGTATTCAATTTATTTGAATGTATGTTTATTTTGATTGAAAAAGCAGATTTATGCATGCATTCATTTTCACATATGGTATGTCCGTGCTACAGGATTTTTAAAAATTAACTTTCGTCTCCGCTTAGTACTAAAATTTAGAAAATGTCTAGGTAACAAAAGTTAGTTTCTACCGATATTTTCTATGCGTAAAAACAGGTCCGTAAACAGTGTCTTTATGAATCAAGGGAAGCAATCCAAATGGTAAAAGTATGAATCAAGGGAAACAATCAAAATGGTAAAATTATTATTAAAATGTCGTAATTTGCAACTCTACGTTTCTTTATTTTACATAGCAATTTAAATTATTTAAACAAACACTAATGCTTTATGCGAAAATAAAAATAAATTACTTTGATGTAGTATTTAAAAGTTATAATTACTTTTTATATCAAATTTAATTACATTTTACAAAGCAGTTTCTTTTTGTTTACCAAATGTTACATAGTATTTCGAAGACTAAGCACTTCATAACTGAAACAGACTGCAAAATCTTTTGTAAAAGAAGAGGGTCTTCTATAATTGTACATGTGCCAGTCTCAAAGGAGGTGCGCCTCGCCAAAGTAAAGCAATATTTAAGTTTTATTTTTACTTTTAGCCCTTAAAAAAATAAACTAGGTCAAAGCTAAACAATACAACAAAACGAAAGATCTTTATTTAGACATGTGTCCTAATATAACAGGCGTTATCCGTTTGTCTCGGTTGAATGGGTCGTGTCTCACCGAAATGAGAAACTTCTGTTTAAAAAATACAACTCAACACAATCACTTTGTCTTTTATATTTGAAGTATGTATGACAGAAAATAATAATCATGTTTTTTTTCAAGCAATATTGTATATATATGTGTGGGAAAAGAACGTGCTACGAAAAACAGTAGTAAGAACGTTAAAAAAGGATGAGTTGGACTATTCTTTCTTGGTGATCTAGGTCGGAAAGGGAAAATGTGTCTTATTAATTTGCTTCTTGCTAAAACTCGGAAGCAGAATAAAAATTGCTTTTGCGATTCCATCATAAGAAATAAGAGTATTTTGGAAAAAATTCGGAAGCAAATGAAAAGCAAACGTGAAATCACTCTTCCGGTGGAACCATAAGGAATAACAGTATTTTGTACGGCTTGCATTTGCAATTACTGTATACAAGGCACAAGGATAGCCACTTAAAGCGGTAGTCATTAACTTAAATGAGAATTTATTTTCACTCGAATATCAAAATATTATAATTTTATTATGACATTTCATAAGTTTCCTAAACAGTTACTAGGAAAAATCCGGGCAACTCCCGGTCCTTACAGCTAGTCTATAATACAATCAATTATATTTTAGTACGGGTATCTTGTTATCATAGCATGTCATTATTGCAATCAGTGCATTTATTATTTGTGAGATCAGTTACATTTGTAACAGATTGCCTTTGTTCATAAATATAAACATGTCTATGCCAGTTGACTAAAAACTCAACTATTGAGAACAAAGAAATACAAACAGTCTGACACTGTGAACCTTGACAGTAATTCAGATTTTGAGAAGAGAAAATATATGTCCCTTATTATTATAAAAAATAAATACTTACTTACTTACTTACTTAGTCGTTCCCCTTCTACCGTGAGGTGTAGAGGTTTGGAAGAGAGAGCGCCAGACCATTATATCAGCTGTCTTCTTCCTGGCCTGGTTCCATTCTAGTCCTCGGTCCTTCAAAGATTGTCTAATGTTGTCCTCCCAGCGGACTCTGGGTCGTCCTGGAGGTCTGGATCCCTGGCTCTTTGTTTCCCATGCTTGTCGTGGTAGCCGATCTTCTCCCATTCTGCAGACATGGCCAAACCATCTTAGTTGGGACTGTTCTATTTGGGTCTGCAGCGGATGGGATTTTAGGCCTTGACGGATCGTCGGGTTGCGGACCATGTCTCTTCTTGTTACTTCAACCACTTTCCTCAGATACCTCATTTCTGAGGTTTGGATCTGGCTTTTGTAGGTTGTAGTCATTGCCCACGACTCGCATCCATATGACAAGACTGGGACACAGGTGGAGCGGTATACAGCCATCTTCGTTTTCTTACCAACCTCTTTCTTGCTGAGGAATCCACGATTTATGGCCTGAAAAAGTCTCCCAGCCGCTGCTTTTCGAGTGGCCAACTCTTCTTTGATGCCTCCCTTTCGGTCTATAATAGCTCCGAGATATTTAAAGTGGTCGACCTGCTCCAGGACCTGTTCTCCCAACTTAATCTGATGTTTTCTTTCTTCTCGTGATATCACCATGGATTTTGTTTTAGAGCTGCTTATGACCATCCCTCTCTTCTCCAGCTCTTCTTTCCAGACTTGCAGGTTGGATTGGAGATGTGCCTCTGATTTAGCAATCAGGGCAACATCATCAGCAAATGCCAGCTCCGAAATATAGACCTGTCTCATCTTCCAGTACCCCACTGAATACTTTCTTGTTCTCTCCTTACATGCCTTGATGACATCATCCATAAGGAGTATGAAGAGGTAAGGTGATAGGATATCACCTTGTCTTACACCAGTGGTGGTCCTGAACTCTTCTGACTTATGGTTTGCTGTCCTCACATAATTTCTGCAAGACTTGTAGAAGCTCTGTATAGCATGAATCAGAGGTGCTGGAATATTCTTCCTTGCCAAACAGTCCCAAAGTTTGCTCCAGGGGACCCTGTCAAACGCCTTTTCCAGATGTATGAAACAAAGATGGATCTCACTCTTATACTCAAGGGCCTTTTCACTCAGCTGTCTGAGTGTGAAGATTAGGTCTTGAGTACTTCGATTTGCTCGGAATCCGCACTGGACCTCATCCAATTGTGGCTCAGCTAGGCGTCGGAGTCTCTGCTCTAGGATTCTAGAGTAGATTTTTTTTACCAGGGACACTGAGAAGGGATATGCCTCTATGGTTTCCACATTGTCGATTGTCACCCTTTTTGAAAATTGGTGTTATGGCAATCTCCCAATCCTTTGGTATGGTCTTGTTGCACCATGCTGTCTGTAGGACCTTTAGGAGTAATAGGTCGCCTGATGCTCCCATGTACTTAACCATTTCTGGTGTTATACCATCATGCCCTGCTGCTTTGCCCATCTTGATTTTCTCTAGTGCTGCCCTCAGTTCTTCCATCTTTATGTCATCTTCACCATCATTGGTTTTCTCTTCTGTGCTAGTGGTTATCATTTCTGATGCTTCACCATGCTCACCATCCAGGAGTTCTGAGAAATATTCTTTCCATCTTTCCATTACTTCCTTCGGGGCAGTAAGTAATTTGCCTTGCTTGTCCTTTATAAATTTGAGAGGGCATTGTTTTTCCTTCCTCATGTTCTTTAGGGTCTTATAGAACAATTTCTGGTTTTCTTGTGCATCTTTTTCTAGCTTTTCTCCAAATTCTTCCCAGGACTTCTGTGTTGCTGCTAGCACTTTGTTCTTTGCTTCTGTTCTGAGTGTCACAGATTCGCTATATTTTTCCATTTGTCCTGTTGTGTTTTTAGCTCCTAAGTATTGTTTCCATGCCATTTTCTTCTCTCTTATTTTCTCTTTGACTTCCTCTGTCCACCAAGGTGTCCTCTTTCTCTGGTTCCCAAGTCGGACTTCACCGCATGCTTCTGCAGCAGCTGTCTTTATGATATCCTTGAATTTATTCAAGAGGGTTTCCAAGTCATCAGGTCGTTCTTCTGTGTTGCTCACTGCTGTAGCAATAAGCCCCTGATATCTGGTCTTAATTTCTGGCTCTCTCAGCTTGTAGGTCCTAATGCTCATTTCTCCTGCTCGTTTACTTGGTTTCTTGCGTGATGTTGGGCAGTTCCTAGGCTGAGCAACTCTTTCAGTTGTTCGTTTGATTGTTAGCAGGTAGTGATCACTTCCAATCTCTGGCCCCCTCCAGACTCTTGCATCTCGGACATATCTGAATGAGCTTCTCCGAACAATGGCATAGTCGATCACTGACTTCTCATTCTTGGTTGGTTCACATCTAGTGTATGCATGTATGCGCTTATGGGGGAACTTTGTGTTTGTAATGATCAGATTCTGCTCACTGCAGAATCTAAGGAGTCGCTTTCCATTGTCGTTGAGAGTATCTTCTCCATATCTTCCGATAACTCCACCCCATCTAGCATGGTCATTTCCAACTCTGGCATTAAAATCTCCGAGCATGATAACTTCATCTAGGCAGTCATCCACTGTCCTTTGAAGCAGCTCGAAGAATTCCTCCTTGACCTCTGCTCTCTCATCCTCATTTGGCCCATACACTATGACCATGTTGACTATGGTTTCTCCTTCTTTTAGTTTAACAACCATAATGCGCTCCTAGACAAAGTTCCATCCCTTGATACTATCTTTTTGATTTTGGGCCACAATGCAACCCACGCCCCCTTTAGCTCTTTCAGATATGGGTACACCACTGTAGAGCAACGTGTTGCCATCGAGATCCATGACTCCTTGTCCTTTTTTCTTCGTTTCCGTTATAGCCATGATTTCTAGTTTTGCTTTCCTCATCTCTTCCACCAGCTCCTCTTCCTTCCCATTTATACTTCTTGTGTTCCAAGTTCCATAAGTCGTAGTCCGTAGTCCGTTCCAGTTCGTCGCCTTTAGAATCAGTCCGGTTTTCTCTCTTGTATTGCTCGTAATCATAGTTTAAGACAAACAGGTGATTGGCCTGTTGTGCCTTTGCATGGTGGAGGGGCTGCCTCCTTACGGCCTCCAATCCTTCATCATCTTCAAACCTTGTCCCACGGAGTGCACCTTTAAGTGGACCAAATAGATGAAAATCAGAGTGTGACAAATCGGGACTATAGGGTGGATGGGGTAGTACAATACTCAAAGTATAAATGTCTTCATACTTTGAATAATAATAAAAAATCTTTAAGTGGACCAAATAGATGAAAATCAGAGTGTGCCAAATCGGGACTATAGGGTGGATGGGGTAGTACAATACTCAAAGTATAAATGTCTTCATACTTTGAATAATAATAAAAAATGATTTGACAAAAAACGATTTATCATTTAGTCAATTGAAGTTTATTATTTATCTCGTTATTATTTATTACACGGACCTGTACGGACTGGTAAGAAACCCCTTACTGAAGATTAGTTTTGTTACAGCGATTTCTTCTAGGCTACACTCTGCGCAGAATTAAGAGTCGTTCTCTCGTTCGTTCAGAACGTATGTGAAAATGAATAGAAATTTATACCAGTTTATCTACTATGAAATCGGACTACGAAAATATTTCGAAAATAAGTTTTGCCAGTAAGATAACATCACGCAATTTTCAAAATTTGAAACATCGAACGTTTCAGTAGTATATTTGTAAATTCCGACTACATTTTAGGTCACTAAATGATGTGCGAAATCTAGATGTAACCTTTGCTCGCACGCAAAAAAGTTTGGCAGTATCGCAGTCTGCATTTGAAAAAAAGGAAAAGAGGGGGGGGGGGGGGGGGGGGGGGGGGGGGGAGGACGGAAATCGCCTTCCCCCCACCCCACCCCCCACCCCCACCCCCCGCACTTGTCTGATGCGAGTCGGGTAACACAGTTTTGTAAATAAAAAAGATTTAAATATTTTGAATGGGGATTTAAATATTATGAGTGAAAGGCCTTTCTCATTACATTACATCACACTCTTGTCGTTCTTAGATATGTGTTAGTTGTACATCTGGTTATCTGATAGTAAGGATGTGACTTGGGTATCTGCTGTGAATGTCTAGTTTGTGACATGCCATGATTCAGAACCTTAAACCTTAAAGCACCTGCTGGTTTTACCATGTTTGACGATGATAATGTTGTGTAAAGGAACTGAATGAAGGCTGGGACAAAACAAAACAAAAACGTAGTTCAAAGATACCAGGCCCCGAAAATGTATCTCCCATCAAGAGCGCAAAGAAAAAACAGCCCCGAATACGGGCCTCTCGTCCTTCAAGAGTTCAGAGCCTAAATATACACAGAGACTAACTATACAGAATTGGGTTCGTACGTTTTGTGGGTCGTCAGATTGACTAAGAGGTTAGAGAACACTCCTCTCGAGACATAGATACCGGGATTTCGGGATAGAAACCTGGTAGTGCCATGCTACGGTCTACCTAGCTGTAAATGGATACCAGGCTTTGCTCATGAGTTAGGGAAAGCAAAGGCAGGGAAGAAAGGAACTGGTCACCACACTTCATAAAAAGCGGGTCCTAGTATGGTGAAGCCACTATCATTTCAGTCTTCTACGACAGTTTCTGATGTGGGAATACCTTTTACGTTTATACGAATATCTGATCATAATGGACAGATAATGTGTATAACTAAGTGAAAGGAAATGTTTCAGTATGGAAGGCTAGCTGCACAATGAGGCGAATTTGAAGGAAACCATACTGTATTGCAGATAACTAGAAGAGATTAAGAGAGAAAAATTACAAGGGATACAAAGAGGAAAACACTTGAAAAGATAACGAAATAAACTAGAAGAGACAACGAGAGAGAGAAAAAATTAGAAGCTTTGGAGATAATTATCAGAGGTAAACAGACAGAAAAATTACAAAATATGAAAAGAGAAAAGAAAAAACTTGAAGAGATAAAGAGAGCTGGAATAGATAACGAGATAAATAACTAGTTGATTTGGAGATAATTAGAAGAAGTAAACAGAGAGATCATTTACAAAAGATACGAGAAAATAAACTTGAAGAGATAAAGAAAAGAAGCTGGAAGAGATGAAAAGAAAACTAACTTCAGGAAATAAAGTGAGCAATAATTAGACGAGATAAAGAGAGAACTAATTAACAGAAATAAAATGAGAAAATTAAAATACATGAAGAAAGAAAGAAAAACGGGAACAGATTTAAAAAAAAAGAAAAACTAGATGAGATAAGAGAAACAACGGTAAGAGATAACGAGAAAAAGAAACCAGAATAATGAACAGAAAAAACAAACTAGAAGGATAAAGAGAGAAAAGAACTGGCAGAAATAATGAGAGAAAGAACAGACATACTGGAAGAGAACATTCTTTAAATCCAGCTCACGCAATCCTATAAAATTAGTTTCCCATAATTCCCAAACGTTGGGTTTTAACAATTAGGATGATACAGTCGCTAAAAATTGGCGCGTCGAAGGATTTGACATTAATTGTCAGCGAGATGTGGTTTAATGAAGGATGAAGACACTGATAATAAGAATTCAAAATGTTGAAACCTTTAAGTAAACTCTTGCATACAGTTCAAGATTCCTTGACCGAAACGGCCGAGCTGGCAATGTCATATATTATAGGCGGTGTCAGTACGAGATTAAGCCAGAGTATTTCGTAAATAGGACTACATTAAGAAATCCTTTAAATGCACGCCAAGCAGGGCTGTGGAGTCGGGCGTCGGAGTCATGGAGTCGGTCGTTTTGTGAAGTCGGTAAAAAAAATGTCCATACTTCGATTCCGATTTGTGTGAGGCAGATCCACGTTTGATCCATGCAAAAAAAAAGAAAAAAAAAAGGGGGGGGGGGGGGGGGAGAGAGAGAGATTCATGCAGGATTGGTCACAACGTCGGCGCTTAAATTCGGAATATGTCGGAGAAAAGAAACCCCATAACATCTAACTAAATTGAAAATTCATTTTTACCAAGCCCTGACGGAGGTTGATAAATTTGACCGTACTTCTAAACTGTGCGCTCAAAATGCAATACTGTCCTACCCCAAGATCATTCAAGATGCTGCTTTGACTGTCATAGCATTACCACCCACTCAAGCCACCGTAGAACGTTTGTTTTCTGTCCTCAGAATAATCAAATCCGATTTGAGAGCAGCGTTGAGGCCGGACCTATTAGAAGCGATCCTTTGTTTAAGAACCATTTCAATTTAAATAAAAACATTATCATGTTTTAAAATACTTTTTTAGTTTCTGTGTTGTATTATTGTATGAATGAATGAATAGTTAAAAATGTAATGTACGAAAGCCACGTATTCATTTACTCACACATATGCTTAACTTATACATTTAACCCCATATAACTGCATAATTGTATGCTATATGATTAGTAAAACAAACTATTGTCGGAATAGGGAAATTTTTTGGCCGACTAAATAACACTGAAGCCAAGACAGAGCAGAATACTCAAGAAGGAGACTGGAGCTCATGACTCCAATCAACAGGTTTTGGAATGGCAGAAAAGCTACAGGAAAAGTCTAGATCTAGATCGTAGGCAATACAAAGGATTTTTCAATTTGGCAGTTGCTGCTCAAGAGTGGCAAGCTCATCACCCTACTTAAACAACAACAACAAAAACAGCAACAACAACAACAAAACCAACAACAACAATAACAACAACAACATTAGGAGAAAATCGTTTCTAAAATTAATACTGATCTCATCTCCATCCAATTCAAATTCATCGGTTATATCTATCAGGATCATAAACCTTAACAGTATAATATCCATCAATTGTCAGCTGACAGTATCCGGTACTTGAAAAAAAAAATTTCTTTCAGCTTTAATAAGCAGGCTCCACATAAGCGTAATGACTTGAGTCAACTAAGCATCTGAACATTTACTATAAAAGGGAAATCCGTGTTTCGTCATTTGTTTCAGCAGACATTTTAACTGCCTCTGAGTTAAGGATGATCCAGAAATAATTAAACTGACTGTATTACTGACCGTGTTTGTCATAGTGTACCGCTGACGTTAAATTAAACACACACATTTTGTTTCTAAAAGGTCAGTATGTATCCAAGAGGTCTGACAAACCGTTTTGAGTCATTGTCGGGGTGTCGTCATATTGTATATTAAAATATTTTTAAATACCTATTAAAAAAATGTTTGAAACGTTTTTAAGCAGAAAATCCATTCAATACAAGACTTACTAACAGCTATGTCAATTTTTAGACAGAGAATGCAGGAAGTTGCAGAAGAAATGTGATCTCAGACAACGGCTAAAATGTTATTAATGGCTTTTTTACAGAAAGATTGCCGACAAAATTTGATTCACGGGTAGATTTCATGTTTAATTTAATTAATATAAAATTCCGTACAGTGTACTGCATTTATTTGCCAATTTTTATATAAACAAAGAAAGGCATGTAGATTATGCATAGCAAAGTAGATCGCGTACCATTAAAAAAAAATATCGCCACCTGCTGGAGTTGGCACGCGTACTGGGAGTCGCCTTGTTCTGACCCAGGAAAATACTTGATACCTGATTGATGCTAACAAAGCTGAACTTCTGCTGACTCACAAAACAGTTTTTGTTTTTTGTTTTGTTTAAAGTGCTGAAGGAAATAAGGTCTGATTTATAGGGTAAATAAGTACCGGAGACTATCAGAACCAGGAGACAGACAAGCGTTAAATAAAGTCTGCCAATCTCTGAACTTAATATACTGGATGTCTCAAGCGTATGACATGTTTGTTTGCGTGCGAATGGAAGACGCGAAACCGTTGCGTGATCCAGTACCTGATGTTCTTTGATAAAAGTAATAAGTCAAACTATTGATATTCTCTTGCGAGTTTTCCTCAAAATAATCTTATCTTTTCATTAGTCGTTCATCATTCTTCTTTGTCCACTTCGTTGTCTTCTACTGTTTCCTTTTTTTTTGTTTTGTCTCCGTGCTCTCTCCTTCGTTTTCATTAATCACTTCAATCTATCTCGTAAAAGTAACGGTTCAACTCATGCATTTTTAATCATCTTAGTTTTGTATTGAATTGATTTTCTGCTTAAAAACGTTTCAAACTAAGCACGATATTTTACTTATTGATTTGAGCAGAAAGACAAGAAGTTGTCAGAAGTTATTTCTGCGTAGTACAAAAAAAAAAAAAATAGTATTTTGCTGCAATTGCTTGGGAACGACAAATAAAGCAGCTCAGAGCTACAAAACTTAATATTGTACAGAAAAAAAAGAGGAAAACTAATCGATGAAGAAGATTATTAGATTGAAGAGGATTTTATCTATACTTAATAAATATTACTCTTAATGATTTGCCTATCAAACATACAGTCGTTCTTACTTCCACAAGATAACACGAGAGACCTTTCATTCATTTATTCATTCATTCATGTTTCATTACTTTTCAGTGTGTAGCATAATCGTTCTACAAATACACGCCGAGCTGTGCCATCCTGTGCAGTTCTGTCAAGGTCTTCCATGCCTTCTTGATCCAATTCAGGTTTATGACTTATTCGTTGCCCCGTGTATTTTTGTCTGTCTCTTTCTCTCTTACCCTGTGAAATTATTCCAGAACAAGGACTGCCTTGTAATGCTATCTGCTGGTTGTTTTTAATGTACTTCCTATCTAACGACAGCGTCTTCTGTGCACTTCTTATTGTGTTGGTATTTGTCTAAATCTTTACATCAGTTCCACGTTGGTCATCTTGTCATACCATTTCAATCGTTGTATTCAGTGTAAGCATCAATACACCTTCTCTCTAGTAGAGAATATTCCTTGCTGACAGTCTACATCTCTCGTGGAGCCGAGATCCGAAACCGTTATGTTACGCCATTTTAGTGTCGCTAATTGTGGGAGTGCCGCGAACTTTCGAAATCATGAGTAAATGGACAAGAGTGTATTTGTTTATACAATAAGGTATTTAAAAGCGTTAATCTGGCAATGTGTTGTTTTTGTGTGTGCGCGCCATCTGCAGAGCGCAGGCCGTGAATAAGCTGAGACTGGGTTGAGCGTTAATAAATACCGGCGGTTCTTTCATAAATAATCCATTTGTGATGCAGCGTCCAGGCGTGAAATTATTAATTTGTGCAAGATGCCCGTCAGTGAAAGATGTGAAAGAAGGTTAATAACATTTCATTTATTGCGCACAACGCAAAAGTCAGATGAAAATGAAAAGTGCATATAGAAAACAATATTGAAGATTTTGTATTATATATATATATATATATATATATATATATATATCCCAACTAACATAATTACCGATGTACGTTACGTCGGTCGGTCTCACTCAAAAAAGTAGCTCGCGCCAGGAAAAAAGCGCGCAACGCACGGTGTGCAACTTGCGCGGCGTGGGTGTTATATAAAACAAATACTTTGGTTTTTACTTTTTTATTCTTTCACGAAATTAGTAGCGCTCAACAAAGAAAAAGTGCGTACAAATTGATGTGCATGAGCCCTCACCGATGTACAAATCATGAAAACTTGAAAGTTTTTGTTAAAACCACTTATTATCAGGAAACACTCTTTGAAAACAATCCACGCACTTTTCACACGAAAAATTGTCATCAAAGAACTTTTAAATTGAATCTAAAATAACATAATTCTCGCCGTGTGTAAGTTGGTCACTGCCGAGGAATGCAACCGTGTTGTAAAATTGTATTGTTTCCATTATACATACTCTCTCGAAAATAGTTACAATCAACAAAGAAAAGCGGTCAAATGACGGTGTTCATGAACAATTTGATAACACTGTATAATGGAAAGAAACCAAAAACACTCTAAGAATATACTTCTATCTGCTCATTGTCGTACGGAAGGTTAATTGTTTTATTTTGCCCGTCTGAGTACATAGAGTGGATGTCGACAGATACGCGAGAAGGTATAGAAATATATTTTTCACAGGTGGTAGAAATGAGGAAAAAAGATCTGTCTCTGGAGTGATTAGGTAATCTCTTCCAGCCTATCCGTACGACTGTACTTTATTGCAAGACAGCTTTTATCTCCCTATCAAGAATAGATAGGTTAATCTACACACACACACAGCTATGTGACAACAAGACACACAAACGTGAAAAACTAAGGATAAATGGGTATGGGTCTGACCAACACACAAAGGTAATTTTCTTTTTTTAGGTCACCAAATGATGTGCGAAATCTAGATGTAACCTTTGCTCGCACGCAAAAAAGTTTGGCAGTATCGCAGTCTGCATTTGAATTAAGAAGCTAAGTGTATCAAAGTAAAAGGCTTTACTTCGTCGAGGTTTTCGACCGTCATAAAAAACTTACTGTTCCCTAACGGGTTTCTCTGTAAGATTGCCCGCTTCTGAAGATCAAAGGGCCCAGGGGTTTCTAACTTCCCCTGAGTACGAAACTTCAAAGGGTCTGTGTTTTTGCCTTCCCCACGTGCCAGCCTGTCTGAGAACTATTATGATTGACAGAAGTTCGCGTGAGGGGACGAAGTAAACACAGCCTGATTTGCTTTCCTGTTTTGACTGACAGGTCAGGCAGTTTGTAAACATTGCGTTAGCTCGTGTTAAAACAAAGAGGCGGGACGAGAGAGTAAGCTTGTGTAAATAAAGACAGACTGTATAATGCAGGTTTTTAGCTAGCAAATCAGAGGGCAGCTATTAGTTTGCAATAAGCTGTCAGATTACTGTTGACTCTTTTTCCGTTACACGTCACACTCATCCGGGAACGGAAACAGCGCACTATAATTAAAAACCCGTCAAGTTTGACGGGTTATTGCTAGTATATATATATATATATATATATATATATATATATATATATATATATATATATATATATATATATATATATATATACACACATATATGTTTAGCCTCTGCCTATCCACCACTTTGGTCTACCCTGTTCAATCTAATTTTCGGTTATAATTAGGGTTTTCA
Organism: Oreohelix idahoensis; assembly: GCA_024509875.1. Taxonomy (NCBI): domain Eukaryota; kingdom Metazoa; phylum Mollusca; class Gastropoda; order Stylommatophora; family Oreohelicidae; genus Oreohelix; species Oreohelix idahoensis. The sequence continues at coordinate 19,872 of JAMPIV010000829.1, read as the reverse complement.
GTAATTTTGTCTTGAATTTTGTGCTGTAATCAAATGTCTGTTGTTTGCTGCTGGTGGTGACAATTGACATTATAATTTGTTGTCTTGCTTCTTATCACGATTACGATTACGAGCAATACAAGAGAGAAAACTGGACTGATTCTAAAGGCGACGAACTGGAACGGACTACGACTTATGGAACTTGGAACACAAGAAGTATAAATGGGAAGGAAGAGGAGCTGGTGGAAGAGATGAGGAAAGCAAAACTAGAAATCCTGTATATAACGGAAACAAAGAAAAAAGGACAAGGAGTCATGGATCTCGATGGCAAAACGCTGCTCTACAGTGGTGTACCCATATCTGAAAGAGCTAAAGGGGGCGTGGGTTGCATTGTGGCCCAAAATCAAAACGATAGTATCAAGGGATGGATCTTTGTCTCGGAGCGCATTATGGTTGTAAAACTAAAAGAAGGAGAAACCATAGTCAACCTGGTCATAGTGTATGGGCCTAATGAGGATGAGAGAGCAGAGGTCAAGGAGGAATTCTTCGAGCTGCTTCAAAGGACAGTGGATGACTGCCTAGATGAAGTTATCATGCTCGGAGATTTTAATGCCAGAGTTGGAAATGACAATGCTAGATGGGGTGGAGTTATCGGAAGATATGGAGAAGATACTCTCAATGACAATGGAAAGCGACACCTTAGATTCTGCAGTGAGCAGAATCTGATCATTACAAAAACAAAGTTCCCCCATAAGCGCATACATGCATACACTAGATGTGAACCAACAAATAATGAGAAGTCAGTGATAGACTATGCCATTGTTCGGAGAAGCTCATTCAAATATGTCCGAGATGCAAGAGTCTGGAGGGGGCCAGAGATTGGAAGTGATCACTACCTGCTAACAATCAAACGAACAACTGAAAGAGTTGCTCAGCCTAGGAACTGCCCAACATCACGCAAGAAACCAAGTAAACGAGCAGGAGAAATGAGCATTAGGACCTACAAGCTGAGAAAGCCAGAAATTAAGACCAGATATCAGGGGCTTATTGCAGCAGCGGTGAGCAACACAGAAAAACGACCTGATGACTTGGAAACCCTCTGGATTAAATTCAAGGATATCATAAAGACAGCTGCTGCAGAAGCATGCGGTGAAGTTCGACTTGGGAACCAGAGAAAGAGGACACCTTGGTGGACAGAGGAAGTCAAAGAGAAAATAAGAGAGAAGAAAAGGGCATGGAAACAATACTTAGGAGCTAAAAACACAACAGGACAAATGGAAAAATATAGAGAATATGTGACACTCAGAACAGAAGCAAAGAACAAAGTGCTAGCAGCAAAACAGAAGTCCTGGGAAGAATTTGGAGAAAAGCTAGAAAAAGATGCGCAAGAAAACCAGAAATTGTTCTTTAAGACCCTAAAGAACATGAAGAAGGAAAAACAATGCCCTCTCAACTTTATAAAGGACAAGCGAGGCAAATTGCTTACTGCCCCGAAGGAAGTAATGGAAAGATGGAAAGAATATTTCTCAGAACTCCTTGATGGTGAGCAAGGTCGAGCATCAGAAATGATAACCACTGGCATAGAAGAGGAAACCAATGATGATGAAGATGACATAAAGATGGAAGAACTGAAGGCAGCACTGGAGAAAATCAAGATGGGCAAAGCAGCAGGGCATGATGGTATAACACCAGAAATGGTTAAGTACATGGGAGCATCAGGCGACCTTTTACTCTTAAGGGTCCTACAGGCAGCGTGGTGCAACAAGACCATACCAAAGGATTGGGAGATTGCCATCATAATACCAATTTTCAAAAAGGGTGACAATCGACAGTGTGGAAACCATAGAGGCATATCCCTTCTCAGTGTCCCTGGTAAAATCTACTCTAGAATCCTAGAGCAGAGACTCCGACGCCTAGCTGAGCCACAATTGGATGAGGTCCAGTGCGGATTCCAAGCAAACCGAAGTACTCAAGACCTAATCTTCACACTCAGACAGCTGAGTGAAAAGGTCCTTGAGTATAAGAGTGAGATCCATCTTTGTTTCATAGATCTGGAAAAGGCGTTTGACAGGGTCCCCTGGAGCAAACTTTGGGACTGTTTGGCAAGTAAGAATATTCCAGCACCTCTGATTCATGCTATACAGAGCTTCTACAAGTCTTGCAGAAATTATGTGAGGACAGCAAACCATAAGTCAGAAGAGTTCAGGACCACCACTGGTGTAAGACAAGGTGATATCCTATCACCTTACCTCTTCATACTCCTTATGGACGATGTCATCAAGGCATGTAAGGAGAGAACAAGAAAGTATTCAGTGGAGTACTGGAAGATGAGACAGGTCTATATTTCGGAGCTGGTATTTGCTGATGATGTTGCCCTGATTGCTAAATCAGAGGCACATCTCCAATCCAACCTGCAAGTCTGGAAGGAAGAGCTGGAGAAGAGAGGGATGGTCATAAGCAGCTCTAAAACAAATTCCATGGTGATATCACGAGAAGAAAGAAGACATAAGATTAAGCTGGTAGAATCGGTCCTGGAGCAGGTCGACCACTTTAAATACCTCGGAGCTATTATAGACCGAACGGGAGGCATCAAAGAAGAGTTGGCCACTCGAAAAGCAGTAGCTGGGAGACTTTTTCAGGCCATAAATCGAGGATTCCTCAGCAAGAGAGAAGTTGGTAAGAAAACGAAGATGGCTGTATACCGCTCCACCTATGTCCCAGTCTTGACATATGGATGCGAGTCATGGGCAATGACTACAACCCATAAAAGCCAGATCCAAACCTCAGAAATGAGGTATCTGAGGAAGGTGGTTGAAGTAACAAGAAGAGACATGGTACGCAACCAGACGATACGACAAGGCCTTAAATCCTACCCCCTGCAAACCCAAGTAGAACAGTCCCAATTGAGATGGTTTGGCCATGTCTGCAGAATGGGAGAAGATCGGATACCACGACAAGCATGGGAAACAAAGAGCCAAGGATCCAGACCCCGAGGACGACCCAGAGTCCGCTGGGAGGACAACATTAGACAATCTTTGAAGGACCGAAGACTAGAATGGAACCAGGCGAGGAGGAAGACAGCCGATAGGATAGTCTGGCGCTCTCTCTTGCAAACCTCTACACCTCACGGTAGAAGGGGAACGACTAAGTAAGTAAGTAAGTCTTGCTTCTTGCTATTTACATTATACAGCATTTTGTTATCGGTAATTTTTACGCGTCGTGTTGTTTGTAATATTTCATTGTTTGTCATTATATTATGAGTGGTTTCTTTAATGTGTTGTTTCTTTTATTTTATGGTATGTCTGTTTTAAGTATTAGAACATTTTGACAACTTTCTTTGGCTTGTTTTTCTTAAATTATTATTACTAATATTGTTACTTTTATTACGCGTACTTTGTTAGGAACTTGGGTATCCTCAACCAGTGTACATGGGGACGTGTATCAGCAGGATAGGATTTCAGGCACCTCGAATCCTGTGTAACGAAGTTAGGGACATTCAGATGCTGAGATCTGGAGGCACCAAGCACCCTATGTGTGACCAGGGAGACAGCTGGTTGTACTGATCCTTGACCCTTATGTCACTTGATCTCTTGATCTCCATATATCCCCAAGGCAACGAACGCTTTTCTTGCCATGTGTATTCTATTGTTGTCTTTTTTTAATTCTGATTTTGATAGGACACACTGATTGGCACATACAAACACGGAAGTTATTGTTTGATAAATCGAAGCATCCAAAACATTGTACAGAGATACGGAAGATATAGGACGGAAAATACTTGGATTATTCAGATTAAGACCCGGACAGACAGATTAATTAACAAGCGGCCTCTCGCTGTCCTGTGACATAATCTTTACTGACACACCATCAGATAAACCAGGAGAGGATGGAATGCGTTTAGAGAGATTTAGAATGTTCTTTACTGTTTGAATGTGGAGCAGAGAACCCGGTAAAAACATGTGACAGAGCAAATGTCATGTGTTTCATTTGTGAATGTCCTTGATACCATGTCAGCTGACATGTATTGAAGCAAAGATTTAAGCAAAATTGGAGATCTTCACATTCACGGAATCACATTTTTTCTGGCCACAGCATCAACGTAATCACTATTGTCAATCCCTGTAATTCATTTTGGGATTAAGGGCTGCACGTTTGTAGAATCGACACGTCTATTTTGAACCATCTGTTTTCAGCTCCGCCCCTTAGGATTATGTTACTCTGGCCTTCTCGACTGACATTCTTCTGCACGTTTTCTTCGACCTCTCCACTTTTTTCATCCCCTCTGGGCTCCAGTCAATGGCATATCTAGCTATTTTGGGGGTTTATCTTCCCCGAAGGTCTATCCTAGCCATCTCTACTTTCTGTCATTAATCTCCAGATTACATTTTGCGCCCGTGGCGCGGGAGAGGAGCTAAGAATGGTAACACTATGACCTACCAAGCATATCGTAAAAGGCAACTAAGGGGTCATTCACACATGACGTCACGTATTGTGGCCGCTTTTTAACTGCCCCTCCACCTTGTCACATTTCGTCTCAAAACGACAATCACCTCCCCTTATTTTCATGTGTATTCACAAATTTCTTTCTTCCACTTGTTCCCCCCAATGTTTGCAATACTGGAATTAAAGAATGTTATCGAATTAACCAGTGCAGACCTAACTAAAAAAATAAACTAAAAAAAATATTTAAAAAAAAACATAGAAATAATCTTTTATGTAAAATACTATTTAATTAATCAGGCTTTCAGAAAGACTACTTTGATGGTTAAATGTTGCTAAATCTATTAAATTGGAACATCCCGTGACATACGAGGTTGCACAGTGGTCTGAGTGACATGACACGCATGAGGGTGAAGTAGTCTTTGTCTTTCTGTGTCTCTTCAGAGACACCCCCCACCCCCCCCCCCCCCGCCCCCCCCCCCCCCCCCCCCCCCCAAGGAACTATGAAGGATATTGTTTTTCACGTCTCTAATGTTAAAAGATTTGATATTTTCTTGCAGGGTATTAATTATTTCAAATATCCATTACAACATCAAATCAGCCTATACAAGGAAGGGCCCCTTTAGGGTAGAGGACCATCCAACTCGTGACATTGCATCACCTGCCAATTAGTGGGTCTGGTGTGACCTCCACCATTGTTGAGCCCGCTGAGCTGCGGAAGTCCTCAAAGGTTGCAAGAAAGTCTAAAAACCTATCGCCAACTGCCGCAAGGGGTAAAGAGCGACAGCTCAGACCCAAGGGATTGTTACGAAAGAACGAACGATACAATGTAGTGCCATTAATGAACTCTGCTATGGACAGATGACTATACTGCTCAAAATCTTCAACGTATGTGTAAACGAGACGCGAGTATATTTTTCTCTTTCTTCCCATTTTTGACATACGGAAGTGTGAAGGAATATGTTCGTTCTCTTTCTTTTGGGTGTCTTCACTCCTCTCCGGCAGTATTATCTACCACTCCTTCTGTGTACTAATTCCCCCAGTATTCATTGTTTACGCTTTCATGGTTCATGGTATTCTTATCTTTTGTCCCTCCTTTTTCTTTACTTGATCGCTTGACCTGTTTTGAAATAACATTTACTTCTATTTGTGCAGAGTGAAGTTGTTTGTTTACGTTACATAACATCTTCCGGTCCAACAGTAAGGTGTCTGGGGTAGCGAGACCGTTTGCCATATCGCAAGCAAGGCTGGAGGTAGACAACGATGGAAAAAGATCAGCTGGTATTATCCTTACACAAGATGGCATATTGTGAAAGCCCAGACATTTTGCCGGCGAAGTTATGGAACAAACGTTTGATTTGAGAACATGGGTTGCAGATAATTGCCACTAACCATGTTGTCTCAGTTTTCCAATATGGATGACAATCTTGTTGAAGATTAAGACACGAGCAGTGATGTAATACTTTGGGCAGATGGACTTTGTTGTGATAATCAACTACGAGAAAATAACATCTTGGAGGATGTTATCAGAGTAGATCTGAGAAGAAGAGAGTTTATAAAAACGACAGGCGACATGGAAGAAACAAGACATATGGTTTTGGAGTTTGAAAATCACACGTAAAGAGTAATATCTTATGTTGTCATGTTGTCTTATGTTCTACATGAGAAGAGGGTAATGGCAGAAAAGCACTTACCAAAATCAGACTCTTATGTGCAATTGGTTCGGCGTATGAGATACTAAGATAGACTGTTCCCTATTGGAATTCTTCTCTAAGTAACAACCTGAGTGTGTAGACGAAAAATTTCGTTTACATTCTTGTAAGACTACTTCATTGACTGTCAATTGATTCACGAAGAAATCATAGCCAAGAACACGGAATATTAGAACCCAAATATAGGACAGGTTTATAGTACTTGACGTGAATTCTACGATTAGAAGAGAGTAACACCAGTGACATCACTTAGCGCCTGAAGTTCTAGTATTCCGCTTCAAGTGCTCAAAGTTAGACACCTAACTCACCTGAAAGCAGTTGCCCGACAATATCCGAAAGACCTTGGGGTAAATTGTATTATGTACATTTTATCATTCATATTTGCATTTTGATATGTATAATTTGCTTGTACAGAGGCATTTGAAGCTAGCAACTTCATCACTGCTAATAACATGACAAATGAACTACCTCCGCAAGAGCTAGTGACTGCTTCGTGCGGGTTTCCTCATAAAGAACCAACAGCAGAGGTAGCCCCAGGCTCCATAGAGAGCAGGGAGTGGATGAAGATATCATGGTGTACATAGTTATTATACAAGCACTTCAGTAAATTTCACATATATATATATATATATATATATATATATATATATACATATATATAAATATATATATATATATATATATCTATATATATATATCCATATATATATCAACTGTCGACATCCGCTGTCCAAAAGCCGACTTACTGAGATTGAAATCAACACTCAGGGAGTGTAAAATTTATGAGGAAGACAAAGTGGTGGATGGCGTGGGAGCCAATAGTAGCTGAAGCAGACGTAAACCGACCCCACATTGAAAGGTAAGTAGCCTACAAGCGCAACCAAAGGGCATTAATACATTTTTATAAGTTCCGCCACAATTTAAATCATCCGATGATGATAAATGTCATTGCTTCTTCATTTTTAATTAAAAAAACTTTATTTATTTTACATTCTTAAACTATAAGTGATTATTAAACCTATTGATCTGTAACTTTAAAGCTATAGTTGGTTTAATCACTATTGAGGGTAGCGAATTTCTGCACCAGTAAGTCGCAAATTGCTCTAAATACATAACCAGATAGAGGTTTTAGATTAAAATTTTGCTGAATCACATTCAGCTGGGGGCTTAGAAAACACAAGTTAATATTTCCTCACAGAAGGAGTGGAAGCATAATAAGTTCATGACAGCTTAGATTATCTCTGTTGTTATGCTTGTTATTCTTTAAATCCCCGTGAAACACACTTAAAGAGAAGCATCAGTCTTCTAATTTTATCTCTTGAGCACAGGTTGATACCTTTGATTACCCTCATCGTTATACAAGTTTGGCCATTGTTTGACCACTACTGTGGAGCAAGGGAGACAATATCGTCACAGGAAGTGAGTCATGGACAATCAATAAACAAGTGTCGTAAATTTATTTTGAGAGAAAAGAGTCTTAGAAATAGTGGTCCGGTTTAGAGTGGAAAATGATGATGGAAAGCTCAGTGATAGAAAATGTAGATATTTAATAGTTGCTTCACAGCGAGCTGGAGGAGAGTAAAGACAGACTTATTTACGACAAATCGCTTCTCTCAATCTTCTCTTTCACTCTCCTGGTCAAACAATTATTTGCCAGTTTTCCAGACTCGCATCTGCGCGCACACCGATTTGGTGTTTTTCACACACACAGACGATGTAGATACAAACTATATTAAACGAATAGGGGGAAAAGTTGGGCTTTGGGTATATCCAACACACAGAACTAAATGAGTTTATGTGATTTTATTCACTTTAACCATCAATCACTAAAAATATCAGATATTACATAAATTATCATAAATACACAAATGCAAATATCAAGTTTGGAAGGGGTGAAGAAGATTGGTATCGACTAAGCCCTTCCCGCTTATTAGACAAAGATAAACCCAGTCCAAAGATAGATAATATCAGGAACATAGGTACGTTAACCTAACAGTGAAGTTAATTACTCTGAAAGAGGTGTTACAAAATTAGGTATAGGTGATAGAAAAAAACCTGTTCTTCCCAGCTGTTCTTCCCTTTACTAAGCAAATGGAAAGGAGGTGGTTTTAAACAGAGTTAACAAATTATCAACTATCCCACTTAAAGGAACAATGTAGGGTATACAGAAAAGATATAAATTACCAGGTAAGCAAGTTAACAAAATGGTCACACAAAAGAATTAATTTCCTGTCATTCATACACGCGCTAGCAAAGGCCTTCACTCATCTTGCTCTCACTTACCGATTGTGAAAAAATCTTGCACTCCATAGAATAACACAACAGAAGTTACACCTCAAACTAAATGTATGAGTGTTTGTTCAAGTTCTAGCCCCAGATTAGCGGGTAGGCGGTCAGCACATAAAAGGATCCCGTAATCGCTGGAAAATGAATCTGTAGTTGTGTCTCTTTTCTTAATAACAGTTTCTATGGGAGGGCACGGTCTCTGATACCGGGGTGAGGATGGTGTGGTCTATTTGACTATGCCGCTGATAATAAAATTCTTACGCGTGCTGGTACACTTTATCCGTGAGGTATGGTTTAAGTCCAGTGAGAAAACTAGTCACATCACTGTTCAGGAAATTATGAATTATCTCTCTGGGTCAGTAAACTAACAAAGCTCGGGCCAGTGTTCTTCTTCCCGTTACTACTTAAGTTGTTTGATGGTGCGTTAAATTTGTCTTTGGGTGTGCTTTCTTTGCTATAAGTTAGATAGCGGAATTCCAAACATAGAATCGCCTCAAAGATTAAAAATTTACACAGTCTCAACAAGTTCTGCGTCAGGGGAACTCTACACACTGTTTATGCTTTGCCTTGCTTAGATTGATTTCTTTATTGCTTTCTTAATGCTGGGATCGCACAGGTTACGATCACTCTGTATGAAAGAAAAAAAAAGACATGTAATATACCGAAAACAAATAACCTTCTAAAGCGCGATGAATTTCCCGTTAAGCCTATAATACACTCGAGTATTTAATTATGTATTTAATAAACACTGCGCGAATTCTAGTGGTTAAAAACCCACATCTATAAAACTAGGACTTAACTGAATTTATTAATTATAAATTCCTTCGCGACTTTAAAAGTTAATTTAAGCATCTATTATCTTTTGAAATAATATAATAGATAGATCATTATATTTACAACTGGAACTATTGAGACGGTTTAATTTAATAGGTTTAAATTAACACAAAATCCAATGAAATATAATGAATGAACTAGACCACTGATCACTTTACACAATATATATATTACCGCTTTGCACAGAAATAGAATTCACTGCAAATAAAATGAAAATCCAGGGGATAATCTAGCAAGATTTCAAATATTGCTAGTGCTACTATCAAGTTCTGGCCAGCGAATGATAACGTGTCTAGTCTTCATGGTCTATTTAGCTAAAATGGAATGTAAGTTGAGTGGGACATGATAAACTTGACAGCTTATTTGATCTCACGAACTTTTGGGGATCTGACCGCCAAATCAAGAGAAGAAGCCGCCCCCTGGTCTTCATATCTCCGTTCGCTGCTGCCCGTTTCGGCTTTCCCCCGTTCGCTCGGTTGCGATTGACACCGAGACGCGAAATTAGCGGCAAGCAACTGCGTCTCGTATCAGGGACCACTACTGTCTTTGATAACGCCGACAGTCTCCCCTAAAATTCCTCAGTTCGTCTCTTTGATCTCGTGCCGCCTACTAAATGAGTCCCGGTGGAATGAGTTCTGGCAAACGAAAAGTTACAACAAATGTTCAGGGGTTCTAATGTTATGAAAAGCTAAAGGTCCCTTTAAATCATCCATCATATCAGGGAAAATTCACTTGTCAAACTAGACGTACGTCACAATCGTCCCCACTTTTAGACATGAAACCATTTTTCATGTTTCATTTTTTGACAATGGAGGTGACCTGATTGGTGATTTTAGGATGAGTGGTATCTTCAGTTTGCTCTTCCTCCTCTGTAGACCAGTTTCTACTCAGGAAATCAGCCCCGACATTCTGTCTTCCCGGAATATATTCCACTTTGAAAGAATAAACGCTTAAAAGAAGCGCCCAACGCATGATCCTTGCGTTAAATTCTTTATTGGCACCAAGAAATGCTAACGGAGCGTGGTCTGTTTGCACCGTGAAAGATGTACCATACAGAAACTCATGATGGCGTCTGATACCGTCAATCAGAGCAAGACATTCCCTTTCAACTACGCTGTAGTTCCGTTCCGCTTTATTTAATTTCCGACTGCCATAGGCAACTGGAAATAGCATGTTCAGGTCACTGTCATCGGCTTGAAGCAGTGTTGACCCGATGCCCTGACCTGACGCGTCGACTCTCAGTACAAAAGGTTTCTTGAGGTCAGGCAACCTCAAAATGGGGTATGCAGACAACTGTCCTTTCAAAGTGCTATACGCGTGTTCGCAGTTTTGATCCCATATGACCTTATCAGGACAACCTTTCTTTGTGAGGTCAGTCAGAGGTGCCGTCAGTCCGTTGAAGTTCTGGATGTACTTCTGATAGTATGCACATAGCGATATGAAGGAACGTACGTCTTTCTTCGTTCGGGGTCTTTTTGCTGCCACTATTTTCTCCACGTTCTTCTTAATAGGCCAACTGCATCCGTGAGAAATAGTGTGCCCCAGGAAGTCTAACTGTTCAAACCCGATGAGACATTTGCTAGGTCTGGCTGTAAGACCCGTTTCCTGTAGTCTCCTGAGGAGCATAGCAACCGTAGCAATATGTTCTTCATAGGTTTCCGATGCAATTAAGATGTCATCCATGAAATTATGGATATGGGGACTTTGCAAAGGTTGTAGAAGCTTCCTCATCATCCTGGTGAACACTCCTGGTGCGTTATGCAAACCGAACGGCATCACGTTAAATGTGTAATGTCCTTCACTAGTGCTGAAAGCTAACAAAGGTTTAATTTCCTCCTTGACTGGTATTTGATAATAATTTTTGCTGAGGTCAATCTTGGAGAAGATCTTTGCTTTGCTGAGCTTGGTGAACAACTCAGAAACAGTTTGGAGAGGTTCGGGCTGGAATTCCGTTACCGTGTTTAGCAACCTGTAATCAATGCACAGCCGAACTTCCTTATTGGGCTTCTGCAACAGCACTACACTCGAGCTGTAAGGAGATGTAGACTCACTGATAATTCCTGCCTGACGCAGCTTGTCTATTCCTCCGCGAAGTGCATCAGCTTTAGCGTACGGGATGGGGTAAACTCTGGTTTGAACAGGGGTCTCGTTTGTTAATTTCATATCAAATTCAATGAGATTTGTTCGACCAGGTACATCCGTTAAGACTGCACTGTACTGTTTTAGTAGAGCCCTGGTTTCTGTTTGTTGTTCTGGTGAGAGATTGTCGCCGAACTTGACATCTTTAAAGAATTCTGTGGGTTGCAATGGATACTCCATGCAACCATCATCATCTTCCTCGTCTTCCGTTGCTATGGCGACAGCCAGGAGATGCTCGGAGGATGGCACCGGTCTTTCCAAATATTTCTTTAGCAGATTTATGTGGAAGACCTTCTCCTTTCCTTTGATGGAGATCTTGTAGTTGGTACGTGAGATCTTTTTAAGGATGGTAAACGGTCCTTGCCATCCGATGCGAAGTTTATTGCTTCCGGTTGGAAGTAGCAATAGGACTTTCTCCCCTGGTTGTAGTTCTCTCTCTTTTGCAGCTTTGTTGTATCTTTTAGTAATTTTAGCGCGGGCTTTCTTAAGGTTGGTAGTAGCTAGATCCCATCCTAGCTTTAGCCTTTCCTTAAGCTCAGATACATACTTGCTTGCAGAGACGACTGTCTCGTCAGCCTTCTGGTCTGTCAGGGACCGAAGTAAGGCTTCTAGTGGCCCCTTAATAGGTCTGCCAAATAAAAGTGTAGCTGGCGCAAAACCCGTAGACGCTTGGGGTACCTCTCGGTAGGCGAATAAGGCAGCCGATATATATTGGTCCCAGTCTTCCGGTTTCTCCTGACCCAGCTTACGTAACATCATGGTGAGGGTACCGTTAAAACGTTCCACGAGCCCATTTCCGGCCGGATGGTAGGGACTTGTGTGGATATGTTTGGCCCTCAAGATCTTAAAGATCTCCTCCATTAACAGGCTACGGAATTGGGATCCATTGTCCGTCAAAACTTGTTGAGGGAATCCCAACCGTGTAAAAAATTTGCACAAGGGCTTCTGCGACATGCTTGGAATTAGTGCATGGTAGCGGTACGGCTTCGGCCCACATAGTGCAAGTGTCAACTAAGGTCAGGATGAACCTGTTCCTTCTTTTGGTCTTTTCCAGAGGACCAATAATGTCGACAGCAACCCGTTCAAATGGAGTCCCTACTATTGGCATTTGCCCCATAGGTACTGGGGGTGTCAAGTGCTTGGGTGCTACCCGTTGGCACTGGGCGCAGGATTTCACATACCTGACAATGTCAGAGTTCATTCCTGGCCACCAATAGTGGTTTTTTATTCGCTGAATAGTGGCGTTTTGTCCCATATGTCCGCTAAAGGGAAGAGAGTGCCCCATTTCTAAGATCTGGTTTCTGTACTGCGTCGGTACTAGGAGCTGGTTATTCCCCGTGTCCGGGTTGCCCGTTCTACGATACAATACACCATCCTTAGAAAAGATGTCTCCGTTGTGTCTGGGGTCCTTAGCCATGGGCAGTTTTTTAAAGCAGGGCGCCAGAGTAGGGTCCTTTTGTTGCGCCTCCTTCAGTTCATTCGGCAACAAGTTTGGCGCAGGCTCCCTCTCCTTCTTGGCTTGCCCTCTTGTGGTTACCGCTGCCACAATCGGCTCCTTAGGTCTCCCAATGAACACATATCTACATCCCAGGATAACTGGGTAGATCGGATCATCCATTATGGCCGCTTTAATAACTCCTCTGACAAAGTCAGAGTGTATTTCTACCAGTGCGATAGGAAGCGTCCTGGGTGCGTCACTCCTGAAAACTCCACTAAGTTTGACGGTTTCCTCTGTCTCCTGACCTGGTTTGACTAGATGTCTAGCAACAATACAACTAAAACTTAATCCAGTGTCAAAGAGACAAGTAGTTGAGGTACCATTCAAAATTACAGTTCCTCGAGTTGAGGGTCGGTCCCCCTCAGGTTGAGAATCACTGACGTTGACTCTACCTTTCGAGGCTGTATGCAAACATCCAACGCGGTTTGAACCGGTTTGTTTGCCCTGATCAGACGTTCCTGGTGTAGGGGTCTTCCCTTTTCCTTGACCTTGGTGGCCGCGCTGCCACGTAGGCTTGGTGGGTTGATCAGAATTGTTGTTTGGGGGGTATCGGGTTTTGTAGAATTTCGATTTTTCCTGGGGAGGTTTCTGGGTATTGTTATCTCGTTGGTTATAATGTTGAGAGGAAGTGGAAGAATAGGATGCCTGCTCTAGATTCTGTTTTCGAGATGGCTCATCGGTGGGTTTACGTTTAGTGCTGGGAAGTTCGGCCATTGCATTGCTATAGCGTTCGGCTTTATTGAGTATGTCTTCAAGCCTGACTGCCCCCTGTTCAGCCAAAAAATCTACGAGTTTCATTCGACAAAGTGGATTTTATCTGCTCCACAAGAACAAGTTCGAGGAGTCCCTCATATGAAAGAGGTAGGTCAGATAATTCAATGCACTTTGTCAGATAACCCGTGAGACGTGAAGAGAACTGGGGAAATGTTTCCGTGCTCTCTTTTCGGCTGTTTCTGAACAACTGCAGAAACTTTCGGGCAGTCATCTCAAACTGCTGTAGTAAGGCCTTCTTCAACAGGTCATAATCATGTTGATTCGGTCCCAGCTTTGTGTACACGTCATAAGCATTGCCTTTCAGTGACGTTGAAAGTTTGAGCGCCCAGCGGGTACTCTCTAACCCATAAAGATTCGCGAGTCTCTCGAATTTTTCTAGGTAGCTGTCAATTTTTTCGTTAGGGCTAGGAAAAGATTCTAAAGAAAACGACATAGCAGTTAATTGGGCAGACTGAGTGCTGGAGAGATCCATTGTTTGAGACTGGGGCGAAGACGGCTCTCCATTATTTGAAGTAGAGGCACTCCGACTCTCTAAAGCCTTGAGCGCTAATTCATGCTGTCTTTCCTTGTCTCTCTCTCTTTCCCTGCGGGCGTCCATCTCTGCCTCAATTTTCTTCTGCTCCAATTGACGATCGTCCGCTTCTTTCTTCCTAGCTTCTGCCCTCTCTTCCTCCGCGTCATACCTTTGAAGTTCCTGGTTGATAAACAGATTCGCAGCTTCTGTGTCTAGTCCCGAGTCCTTGGCCTCTTGCCTCAAAATGGATCTTATCCTAATTCTCTCAGCCATTGTCAAAGAACTGGATGCTTCTAAGACTAGAGAATAGTAAGATGGAACAAGAAGGGGAAAACTCAAAGCCGCTACGAAAAAAAACCAAAGTAAAAAAAAATTTACTAGAGTTACCTCCTACCTGTACTGTGCAAACTTATCGCTGCTATTATCTGGCAATTAAGGCTCTAAACGCAAGCGACTATGCCACTAAATGGTAAGTTACACTGGAAAAAAATCTACTTTTACTAACAGTAGAGAAAAATTTAAATTAAAACAATTTAAAAGGAAAAAAAATTTTTTTTTCTTCCCTAAATTTTAAATCTCTGACAACAAACTCCGTCCCTAAAGTCAATTATTGAGATGAGACGTTGTTAACTTAATTTTTCAAAATCAGAACCATCCGTCTTTAGCTAAGCTCAACTCTTTTTAACTTCAAAAACCTTTGTGACTGTAAAACAATCACGCAATCCCAGCAACTCTTATAAAGAAAGAAATTGAATTATCTCCGCCAGAGGATAATTATAATAGCAAATATATTTGTTTATCTGTACTTTCTACTGCTGTGGAGAGAAAACAACCTGTAAATATGCTGTGTGGACAACCCAAATACTTAAAGAACGTTTGTCTAGGGGTGTAATTATTTATTTATTTCCCTAATTCACAAGACAAATCATTCACACTCTACCTAGTTAGACCCAGACTAAATCAGACTCAAAATATCTTTAACCCGGCTATACGATTGCCTCAAATGTAGCTCAAGATCCCAGAACCAGCCCACAAATATGTGTGCATCAAATGTATCTCAAAATAATCCTGGACGAGCCAGCCAAATATTGTCGTAAATTTATTTTGAGAGAAAAGAGTCTTAGAAATAGTGGTCCGGTTTAGAGTGGAAAATGATGATGGAAAGCTCAGTGATAGAAAATGTAGATATTTAATAGTTGCTTCACAGCGAGCTGGAGGAGAGTAAAGACAGACTTATTTACGACAAATCGCTTCTCTCAATCTTCTCTTTCACTCTCCTGGTCAAACAATTATTTGCCAGTTTTCCAGACTCGCATCTGCGCGCACACCGATTTGGTGTTTTTCACACACACAGACGATGTAGGTACAAACTATATTAAACGAATAGGGGGAAAAGTTGGGCTTTGGGTATATCCAACACACAGAACTAAATGAGTTTATGTGATTTTATTCACTTTAACCATCAATCACTAAAAATATAAGATATTACATAAATTATCATAAGTACACAAATGCAAATATCAAGTTTGGAAGGGGTGAAGAAGATTGGTATCGACTAAGCCCTTCTCGCTTATTAGACAAAGATAAACCCAGTCCAAAGATAGATAATATCAGGAACATAGGTACGTTAACCTAACAGTGAAGTTAATTACTCTGAAAGAGGTGTTACAAAATTAGGTATAGGTGATAGAAAAAAACCTGTTCTTCCCAGCTGTTCTTCCCTTTACTAAGCAAATGGAAAGGAGGTGGTTTTAAACAGAGTTAACAAATTATCAACTATCCCACTTAAAGGAACAATGTAGGGTATACAGAAAAGATATAAATTACCAAGTAAGCAAGTTAACAAAATGGTCACACAAAAGAATTAATTTCCTGTCATTCATACACGCGCTAGCAAAGGCCTTCACTCATCTTGCTCTCACTTACCGATTGTGAAAAAATCTTGCACTCCATAGAATAACACAACAGCAGTTACACCTCAAACTAAATGTATGAGTGTTTGTTCAAGTTCTAGCCCCAGATTAGCGGGTAGACGGTCAGCACATAAAAGGATCCCGTAATCGCTGGAAAATGAATCTGTAGTTGTGTCTCTTTTCTTAATAACAGTTTCTATGGGAGGGCACGGTCTCTGATACCGGGGTGAGGATGGTGTGGTCTATTTGACTATGCCGCTGATAATAAAATTCTTACGCGTGCTGGTACACTTTATCCGTGAGGTATGGTTTAAGTCCAGTGAGAAAACTAGTCACATCACTGTTCAGGAAATTATGAATTATCTCTCTGGGTCAGTAAACTAACAAAGCTCGGGCCAGTGTTCTTCTTCCCGTTACTACTTAAGTTGTTTGATGGTGCGTTAAATTTGTCTTTGGGTGTGCTTTCTTTGCTATAAGTTAGATAGCGGAATTCCAAACATAGAATCGCCTCAAAGATTAAAAATTTACACAGTCTCAACAAGTTCTGCGTCAGGGGAACTCTACACACTGTTTATGCTTTGCCTTGCTTAGATTGATTTCTTTATTGCTTTCTTAATGCTGGGATCGCACAGGTTACGATCACTCTGTATGAAAGAAAAAAAAAGACATGTAATATACCGAAAACAAATAACCTTCTAAAGCGCGATGAATTTCCCGTTAAGCCTATAATACACTCGAGTATTTAATTATGTATTTAATAAACACTGCGCGAATTCTAGTGGTTAAAAACCCACATCTATAAAACTAGGACTTAACTGAATTTATTAATTATAAATTCCTTCGCGACTTTAAAAGTTAATTTAAGCATCTATTATCTTTTGAAATAATATAATAGATAGATCATTATATTTACAACTGGAACTATTGAGACGGTTTAATTTAATAGGTTTAAATTAACACAAAATCCAATGAAATATAATGAATGAACTAGACCACTGATCACTTTACACAATATATATATTACCGCTTTGCACAGAAATAGAATTCACTGCAAATAAAATGAAAATCCAGGGGATAATCTAGCAAGATTTCAAATATTGCTAGTGCTACTATCAAGTTCTGGCCAGCGAATGATAACGTGTCTAGTCTTCATGGTCTATTTAGCTAAAATGGAATGTAAGTTGAGTGGGACATGATAAACTTGACAGCTTATTTGATCTCACGAACTTTTGGGGATCTGACCGCCAAATCAAGAGAAGAAGCCGCCCCCTGGTCTTCGTATCTCCATTCGCTGCTGCCCGTTTCGGCTTTCCCCCGTTCGCTCGGTTGCGATTGACACCGAGACGCGAAATTAGCGGCAAGCAACTGCGTCTCGTATCAGGGACCACTACTGTCTTTGATAACGCCGATAGTCTCCCCTAAAATTCCTCAGTTCGTCTCTTTGATCTCGTGCCGCCTACTAAATGAGTCCCGGTGGAATGAGTTCTGGCAAACGAAAAGTTACAACAAATGTTCAGGGGTTCTAATGTTATGAAAAGCTAAAGGTCCCTTTAAATCATCCATCATATCAGGGAAAATTCACTTGTCAAACTAGACGTACGTCACAACAAGTAAGAAAAGCACTAGTGGCCACAGAGATGTGGTTTTACAGAAAAATGTAAAAAACATTATAGACAGTTAAAAAGAGTAATGAGGATTGTCGTATACGATGTACTAGATGGAGCATCAATGGTCGCACCGCTACAGTATGATGGGGATGATCTATGGAATGTTGTCAAGAAGGTCTCAAGAAATTGGCTCGTTAAGAAAGTAAGAGACCTATTCGAGATAAGGACAAGAAGAAAAGGCGAATGCTCTCCGCTAGATAGTGTTTTCTAATAAATCATGAAAAGTTTTCTATTTCCCTACGACATTAACTTCTTTCCCTGATCTCAATAAAGAAAAAAAACCCAACCTCCTAAATGAAGGATTTTACCTATATGTAAATACATAACACAGACAGCACAAGTGATACATTAAATAACTTGGTAATGATCAACACAGCTATACAGTTTACTAGTTAATTATATCACATATAGGGTTAGTAGAAAGTAAAAAGAATGATGGTGAAAGATAATTCACACAACACGATGAAATGTAAAACTGTAGTTAATTAAATATGAGAGTGAACCTAAGTAAATAGTGAAATGATGATGTGATTTATTACGTGTTACCACACTGATGTCAAATCTACACTGTCCATGAGACTTTCAACTTTCCTCCACTGTATGATTATTCACAGGTATTGGCCGACTGTCCAATGTAGATGTCTGTTTCCGTGTTGTTTATCTAGAAGACGAGTAATTAAAGCGGAAACTCTTGCACGTGCAGTAGTAAGAATTTGTAAGATTTAATGTCCCTCACCGCTTAGAGGTTTTTCTAAACCGTTGACAGTTGTCTCAGGAAAATGTGTGCTGCTTGATCTTAAAAAGACACTGGCTAGACTGGAGCTCTTCACGAAATGATATTCTACTAATAAGTGTGCTTCGTATCATGAAGCTTGCTTGAATGATTTTACGTAGTGCAATATACGATTAGAGTAGATCAATTCACTTCACGCGCTAACGCATTGAGTAGCTGAACTTGGTTTAGGCTGTAAGCTTTAGCGTGAGTTAAACTTGATATATCGACTTATTAATTTCTAAGGATATGCGATCTTGATTCAGGAAATACGCTTGTGAGTGAGTTGAACTTTATATATATATGTTGGAGAACCAACTTGTGCGTTCTTTAACTTCACTCTAGCGATAATCTTTTGAGTACGCTGAACTGATATATGTATATGCGAATCAACTTGTGAGCACGTGGTAAACAGGGGGACATAAGGTTGCGCTACCGACGTATACAAACGCGGGCGTGGATATTTTCCTTGTAACTTAGGAAGCGTATGCTATCCTATCTTGTGAATTCTGTTGTCCGGACGTACGCTTTGCTAGCTTATTTCGGATTAGATGCCAAACATGTAATGTGTAGATTAGACTTCTGCAGGACTTTTTCCCTTTGCAAATTTCTTAAGAACACATTTGAAATTAAATTCTACTGGAGTGAAATAAAAATCCAATAATGAAACCGGCTGTGAACTGGCTAGGCTCTGGAAAACTACTCCACTATTCTCCGCGGGTGTTGTAAAACCGAAGTGACTTCTGGCAAATGTGTCCTTATATTTCTGTATTGCCAATGTGTGACAATTCTGAGGCTATGTCCTAAGACTCCATCTCTCCCTCCATTAATTTGTCGTCCATCTTGCTATGCGAAGTATGCATGCTTGTGTGCGATTTCAGTGCCCGTTAATCGCTAAAAGTAGGTGGACTCTCGTAACAAACTCGTCGTTTCCTTGCTGGATGTTCAGTGACTAAACAAATCATGGTTTTGGATTGGTCGCCCGATACAAAAATTATTCGCCCCTTGTCACAAAGTCCTCTGTTGCGACATACCGTTGCCGTCTTTTGTTACATTCTTGTCTGGTGCGCAAACGGCTTCCTTTAACTTCTTCCTTCATTGTCTCGCCACGTACACGACATCTAAGGGCCCACCGCCATCAAAAATTACACAATATGGCTTGTGCGTCTCGCAAGTCCTTTGTTACTACCGCCAGCGGCTGGCCTGCCATTGTATCCAAATGTGGTGATAGTTGCTTCTTTTAAACAGGGGATTAAGCCTTCAAAGGAATTGTTTCTAATTCCAAGGTGGCTGTCTACCGCACCAAACAATAACTTGTCTAACCAACCAGGTATGTTTCAAAAG